>JAQQSZ010006906.1:0-13461 GCA_028646595.1 Phalanger gymnotis
TTCTAATATTTTATGGTATGATATTTAGTTCTATAGTGCTGTATCCCTTTTGAGCTTATCATGCTATATGCTATAAAGTGTTGATTTAAACCAGATTTCTTCCAAATCTCTTTTCAGCAACTGTTCTTGTCAAAGAAATTTCTTGTGCAAGTATTTTATGTTGTTGGGTTTATCAGACACTGGGTTATTGAATACATTGGTTTCCAATTCATCCTTATCTCATTTGTTTTGCTGATCTATCCTTTTTTATATAACCAGGACAAAATAATTTTGATGATTATTGCCTCATAGTATACTTTGTGGTGTGGAAGTACTGTTAGCCAACTGTTTTTCATTGTTTTCTTTGAGAGTCCACACCTCTCAATAAATTTTGTTAATATTTTGCCTACTTTTTGCTTATTATCTTGATAGTACAATACATCTAGTACTTAATTTGTGACTTAATATAGTTAGGATTATCCTTAATATGGTCTTGGATCATTTGCAAGCATTCACTAGCCTTCCAGTTATTTAAGATTTTATTTATTTCTTTAAAGACTGCTTTGTAGTTGCACAAGCCCTGACTGTTCCATGGTAGACAGATGACTCCTAAGTGCTTTATACATCTTACAGTTATTTTCAAGGAGACTTCCTTTTCCATTAATTTCTCCTGAGATTTGTTATTCCTACATAGAAATGCTTTTGATTTTTGTGTGCTTCTTTTGTGACCTACTACTTTGCTTAAGTCATTAATTGTCTCAGTTTCTTTGCTGATTTTATGTAAACCATCATGCTGGCCAATGGGGATAATTTTCTCTCCTTTTTGTCTTTAATTATGATTTTAAATTCTTATGCGTTTCTAAACTATGTCAAGTAATTCTAGCTGGAAAAGGGCTATCCTTGTTTTACTCTTTTGGGGACAGCTTCTAGTGCTTTGGGGAGGCTTTTTGTGTTCTCTCTTTCTGATAGGAACCCTTCTTGACTTTCTGTAGCTAGGCCAAATCTCCGTTCATGGCACATCAATTAGGAATGGAGAGTACTAGTACTGTCGTAGCCACTGGATGATGCAAGGTTCATTTATTCTGTCCAATAAGCATTAAGCAGCTTCAGTATTATAAAACAATAGGATGGCTTCCTTTAATTAGTTAATTAGTTGATTAGTTGATTAGTTAATGAAACATAAGTCTAGTATAAAAAAAAAAAGATGTGCTTAATTTCACATGACACTTGGCTAGGCACTATGCAAAATGAATTTCAAAAACATAGTGCAGGGTGGGAAACCCATAGCCTCCAGGTCACATGTGGCCCTCTAGCTCCTCAAGAGTGGCCCTTTGACTGAATCCAAACTTCACAGAACAAATCTGGGCCATACTTGAGGACCTAGAGGGCCACATGTGGCCTCATGGCCATGGGTTCCCCACCCCTGAATCATAGTGCCTTCTCTTTAGTTTTCAGAGCAAGGGAGACAAGCTGAAATGGACAAAATGTTTGATAACAGACTACAAACCTTAGAAGCAAGACATCATTCCAGTACACAGATTCTAGAGCAGTATATTTAAAACATACCACCATTTGAGGACAACTACATATTAGGGGCTGAAAATAAGAGTTTATACATAATTTGGGTGGGGATCACATAGAAGTACTAAGAGAGTTCCATATCAATCAATGCAATATTTATTAAGCATCCTACTGTGTTCCCATCTCTGTGCTAAGAGCTGGAGATACAATACACAAAAGAGAGACAGTCCCTGCCCTCAAGGAGCTTACACTCTAATGGGGGTGGCTGGCTGGCTGGAAGGCAACACCCACAAGGAAGTGCCAGGCTCAGGGGTACTTGCAGTATCTTGAGGTTTTCCCAATAATAAGCTTACTGGTGCAAAGTGGAAATCAGAGGAGTCCCAAAGTTGTAAAAGGAAGCCAGTTTTTAGATCAAACCAAAATGGCTTCCTCCTGGAGGGAAGAATAGGAGCTCTTAAACATTTGGGAAATTGGGCCATGATAAATTGTGAAGTAGGGTCAGGCTTTGAAGTAAAACTTGCAAAGCAAAGTATCCAAAGTACAGAAAGGGTTAAGTTGTGAATCTAGAGAAGACAAAGCAAGTGTAGCTTACATTCAGTACATCCCAATGACAGGTTTCAAATAAAAATGTAGAATTCTAGAATCTTACCAGGTCAGCTGTGAAACCACTAGGTCTATTTTCTGTGTTTTATCTATGAAGACTTCATTCATTTGGCAATGGAAAAGTACTATAATGTTTTAAGGTGAAGGAGGGCGCACAATCAATACAAATATTGGCCAAAGAAGACAATGCTTCCAGGGCTGTCATTGGGAAGCCAGCTTAGCCTTGTTTTCCTAAGTCTAGAGGTAAGAGCAAGCAAAAATTGGTGCTAGCTGGACAGAGTTAGATTTGCATTTGACATAAGGAAATGTTGCCCAGCAATCCAAAGTACCCAATATACTTAATTTCCCAGTGCTGATGGTCTTCAATCAGAGACTAGATCTCTTTTCAGGGATGTTGTAAAACAATATCATTATTTAGATGTGGATTGTATTAGATGGCTTTGGGAATTCTTGACAATGTTGAGGGTCTATGATTCTGATGCTAGGGAATAAGGAGACACCGGTAAGGAAGGTTGGAGCACCACAGAATCTTAATGTTATAGGATTAGAGCTGGAAGAGAACTTAGAAGTCATCAAGTCCAACACCCTCATTTAAAAGACGAGGAAACAGACCCAGTGAAGTTCAGTGACTTGCCCAGGTTCACATAGTAAGTATCCGAGGTAGAATGTGAACGTAGGTCTTCCTGTCTCCCAGGTCCAGTATTCTGTCAATTATACCACAGTGACTAATAAGAGTCCATGCCAAGAGGTGATTCCTTATTAGCCTAGGGCATTTGTAACATGGGCAGAGAAGTGTTGGAAAATATAAGAGATGGAAAAAGTAGTAAAACTAGGCAAGTGATTTTAGATTAAGTACAGAGATAAATTAAAGATGACTGATGTGAGGTGTTAGATAAAAGCTTTTCCCAAAATGATGGAGAAGTCTGGCATTGGGGAGAATGACAGAAGGAAGACAAGTTACTCTGGTGGTGGTTGGCATTTTAATTTTATCTGTTCTAAATTCTCTAAAGCAGTGTTGCTTAACCTCCAAATTTCTGTAAGGGTAAATGTTCAGACAGGAATTACAGCCAAGCTTCTACTAAGATATAGATACCTTGATAATTATTAGCAAAGAGAAAAAAAAATACTGGATATCTAAATGACAGTTCAATGGGGATTGCTTTAGAATGTTATAGTTAATTTTTTTTTCTCTTCAAGGCTCAGAAGATAATTGGTCTAGGATATTCTGTTCATCTATTTTTAAATATGGCAGCAGATTTTTTAGACTTTTTTCTTTGCCGTGTAGCATTTCTTAATATGACATTAATAAGAACCCTCTCATTACAAAACCAATTATATTTTGATTTTTATTTATAATAGGATGCTATGTTGTCATTCAGCATAATTTTCTAAAGATCTCTAATTTTACTAACTGAAAATATTATATCTGCAATATTAAAGTATTTCAGCAGCATTTTTCCATGGCAGAAGCATTGCTCTTGTTGAAAGGTTGTCCTTCCTGTCTTAAAATCTAAATCATGATGAAGTAGATCTAGTCATACTTTCTCCTTTGTTGATTTTAAACCATAGTCCTTTTGATATTTTGGTATACAATTCTAGAGAATTTTTGTCTTTATCCATTTTTTTTCTTCATTAATCAACTAATGTACGTTTCTTCCATGGCTCTTTATTCTAATGAAATATGTGGCTGATTTGGCAGATGGCAATGATCTCATCAGTAACGCATCATAGTAAAACCCATTTAGCAGATTACATTGAAATTACTTTAGTTGTATGAAGAAATTGATATGTCTCTATGAAAAAAGCCATGTGGGAGGGAAAACTAAACAATCCACTTGACATCACATTTATTCCAAACATATAAGAAAAACCTTAATATAACTATTTAGTTCCTCTTGTGTTTGCTCTACATACCTATGCCTTTGAAGGACTATTCCCCCCCCTCTCATTTTAAAAAATGCTTTTATTCTTTCTTTTTTTTCCAATTCAACAGAAGCATTCTTCTTACAAATTCATGTCACTGTAGAAAGATTTGGGCAACAGAAGATTCCCTGAGGGGTAGGAGATACGGCCATGAACAATTCACTTTCTTTCACCACCCACAATTGATGAGCTTCCTCTGTTTGAAGGTTAGAGTTCAAAAGTGGAGGTGTCAGTTCACAAACTCTTATCTCTCTGGTAGTAGTAGCTGGTGCCTCGCACATACCATTAGCAGGATCATGCCTTCAGATGTGCAGTTCCCAAGAAAGGTGACCTGCCTGAAAGCAGCAGTGGCTTTCTGAAGATAATAAAAGAAACATAATTGATCCGTTCCAAATTTTGAAGTGTCTTGACATTAAATGATTGTCTTTGTGGGTTATGTAGGGCTTAGAAATGTGAATCTGACTTTGAAAGTTCACTTACAGCTGAAACTTTCTTTGACCCCTGTTGCAGAGGGGGAAAAAAATTAAGCAGTTATAAATTAAGTAGAACCCCTGGAGTATCTTGGCAATTAGAGTGAACAGGACTTGAGCTGCTCTCTTCCTTCACTTTCTCACTCTCCAGGAAAGATGGGATATTTTTCACTTATGGATCTTATTTCAGTCTGTCATAAAAAATTATAGCTGAGTTATCTGTTTGTGTTCCAATTATCAAGCCATATGCTATACTCTTAAAGAATGCCTTGATGAAATCACAGGATTTACTTATCTAAAGCTAATAACAAGGGGAATGCCTGCCTGCTAATATACAAACATTTTACCTGTGCATTTTTTTCTCATGCATAAATGACTCTTGAGCTCAAACTTTTTTTTAAATTGGATAGAATATGCAATTCCAGTTTAGTAATGGATCACCTAGGTCATCTCTTAATAGGCTTGTGATATTACCTGGTGACTTCAGTACAACCTAAAATGCCAATTAATATTTCTATACTAAAATCACTAGAAAAAATGGTGATAGGGACTGAGTTTCATATCATTATTCTATCATTCATCCCTTCCTAAATTTGTGAATCACACTTCACATAGACAAAATGAAATAGTGTATTTACAGTTTAGTATGTAGCATTTTGGGCAGGTAGGTGGCACAGTGGATAGAGCAGTGGGCTTAGAATCAAGATGGCTCATCTTCCTGAGTTCAGATCTGACCTCAGACACTTACTAGCTGTGTGATGCTGGACAAGCCACTAAACTGTGTTTGCCTCAGTTTGTTCATCTGCAAAATGAGTTGTAAAAGGGCATGGCAAACCACTCTACTATCTTTGCTAATGGGGCAATGAAGAATTGGACATGACTGAAAGAACTGACCAACAGCAATAACAACGTAGGATTTTGTTGCCAAGTTAGCATGACTGAAATAATTTTATTTTTAAGCACCAGGCTATTCTTTGACCTCAGGTAGGTAACTTGTTGATAGAAAATCCGGGTTTAAGGCCTAAAATGTCTAGATTGAGAGCTTAATTTCTTTCTTTTTTGCTACCTAGGTACAACCAGGTACATGATTAAACAGAGTTTTATCAGTTTATCGTAGGAAAAAGACCAATATTTTCCTGAAAAGAATATGATGACATGCTATCATCCTGAGAAAGTTTATAAAAGGGAAAATGACACCTTTGGAAAGGTTGCCAATACAAATGATTCATTGTAAATAAATTTGATAGATAGAGTTTGGAACTTTGTGGAATTGTGGGGGTCTAACTCATTTTATATAACATAAAAATCTCAAAGCTAGAGATTTTTCAGATGCGAATGCATGATATTTTTATGATAGTAATAATTTTTGCAGCTCAGTTTGAGGCAATAAAAGTTCCTGGACAAAAGAATAGGAAAAAGAGCAAAGTATTGCTGTTGTAGCAAAACCTGTCTGATTGAACCATTAGCACCAATGAGTTGTTTGGAGAATCTTTCTGTTGTAATGCGCCTCTGGGCATGGAAATTACATGTATTTTGTTAAAATTAATTTTAGCCTTAAACTGAACAACTTGCTGTCCACCAAACCTAATAATCCCTCTCCTGCCACCGTACATGTGCACAACTCTATTCCTGTGCCTAGAAAGTACTCCCTCACACAGTTGTTCCATATATCAATAAAGTCAGACATCTAAGGCTTAAGTGTAGAGAGATGCATCTCACTGGAAGAAATGACGTTAATGATTGAATTCCCAGTTTGCGTCAGTTCAACAAACATCGTACCTACTATGTGCTAGGCACTGGGCATAAAAAGAAACAGTCTTTGGCCCCAAGCAACTTCTATTTAATTAACACATACAGAGATAAATAAAATAATATAAGGTAGAAAGTCGAGAGTAAGTACAGTATGATAAATTAAAGGTCTGACCTCTGAGTCAGGAAGGCCTGGCTTCAAAGTCTATCTATCTGATGATGGGGAAGATACTTACTTGATCAGGACTTCCCCAAGCAACTTCCTAAAACTAGAGAAGGCACAGACCAATTGCCGATCTGTATTGGTATTCAGTAACTGATGAAATCACAAGTCTAAACTCCTCTCTCTCTCCCCCCACCCACATACACACACACTAGAAATCAGTGATGGCAAAGAAGACATCAAAAAAGGTACCCCAGGAATATTTGAGGAGAGAAAGAATACTTTCAGAAGAGGTTGCACCTGAGTTATGCCAGGAAGAAAACCAGGAGTCTGAAAGCCTTACTGAAGAAATGGCCCCTACCAGTGTAGAACAGTACTTACTCTGCAATTCATGGTCCTAGAAAATTGTCTAGAACAATGAGAGTACCAGTGACTTACCCAGGGTCACATAATTGATGTGTGTCAGAGGCGTATCTTGAACTCAAATTTTCCTGACACAGAGGTCGGCTCTTTATCCGCTATACTATGCTGCAAAGGTATGTGTCTAAGCATACATACACATTCATGTGCACGAACGCATTTACATATAACCTAAACAATGAGTAGCTCTGGTTACAGTACATAATTTAATTCTTATTAAATTAAAATTCTTATTAAAGTTTAAAATTATAATTATGAAATTAAAATAGAGGAAGGAAAACAGAAAAATTACCTCAGTCATATCAATAACTATGTATTAATTGTCTTCTAAATTCTAGGCAATGGGCTAAGTTCTAGTCCTACAGAAACAAAAGTGAATCAGTGTCCACCCTCAAAAGTTTACATTTTAGTGGAGGAGACAGCATGTCCATATATAGGGTGTCCCCAAAAAGCCTTAGTGCAGTTTTAAGTTTCTAAGCTTCACCAGCTTAAAACTGAAGTGACACTTTAGGGACATCCTGCTTGTTCCATTAAAATGTAAGCTTCTCGAGGGTAAATACTGATGCACTTTTGTTTTTGTAGCAAATAAAGTTTAAAATTGCTCTAAGACTTTTTAGGACACTCCATATAGTTGCACATAAAACATAAAGGGAAAGGGACTAGTAGGCATGGTTACCAGGAAAGCCTTCCCTCAGAATGCAACCCTTGAGCTGAGTCCTGAAGGAAATAAAATATTTCCAGAGGATGGAGTACATTCTGGGCATGGTAGAATGCCAGTATAAACATGTAGAGAGAGGAGAATTGTGCATGAGAAGGAGAAAGTAAGTCTCTATGACTAAACAGTAGAGGATAGTAAGATAGTAATGTGTAAGTAAACTAGAAAGGTAGGAAGGGCACAGGTTGTGAACAGCTTTATATCAGAAAGAAGATATTTAAAATTCAACTCAAATGCCACTTCATATAGGAGGTAGTTCAATTTCCACAACTTCTAGTGCCTTCTCTTCTAAAGTTACTTTCTATCTATTCTGTATGTTTATACATATTTATGTAGAGAAGGAGATTACAGGGTTCCCCTTGCTGGCATTGGGTGCAAGACCAGAGTCTTGTACCACCCATACATACTCCAATCTGGATACCAGTCCTGGTTCTCAGTCTCAGGGTAAAGTGGAGCACTAGCACACCAGAGCTTGCAGGTACTGGTGAGTGGGAACCCTGGTTTCAGGGCAGAAAAGAGTGCTTGAGACTACTCACAGACCAGAGCAAAGGCCAGGAGAGTAGTAAACACATCTCTCCTTAGCTCACACCACCTTAGAAGAACTGAAAACTTACAGATCCCCGGAACTAGCTCCAAAAATGGATGCACAAAAAATCTGAAAAAGATGAGCCAACAAAAAAAGATCCTAAACATAGGAAGTTTCTGTGGTGACAGGAAGGATCAAAAGACAAATTCAGAAGACAACAAAGTCAAAACGGCTACATCCAAAGCCTAAAAACAAAATATGAATTGGTCTCAAGCCTGAAAATAATGCCTTGGAAAGCTTGAAAAGGATTTTAAAAATTGTTTAAGAGAGGTAGAGGAAAAAATGGAAAAAGAAATTACAGTGATGTAAGAAAATAACGAAAAAAGACTCAACAACTTGGTGAAGGAGACACGCACAAAAAAATACAGAAGAATAAAACACCTTCAAAAACCGAATAAGCCAAATGGTAAAAGAGGCACAAAAATCTAATGAAGAGAACTCCACCATACAAACAGAATTGGTCAAATGGAAAAAAAAAATATACAAAAATTCACTAACAAAAACTGGCCCTCTATTCAGGAAGACCTGAGTTCAAATCCAGATTCAGATACTTGACACTTACTAGCTGTGTGACCCTGGGCAAGTCACTTTGCCCCAATTGCCTCACACAAAAAAGGATGCCTTAAAAAGTGGAATTAGACAAATGAAAAATGAGATATAAAAGCTCAAAGAAGAAAATAATTCCTCGGACATTAAAATTGGGTAAATGCAAGCTAATGACTCCATGAGACATCAAAAAGCCTGAAAACAAAATCAAATGAATTTTAAAAATAGGGGAAAAAATGTAAAATATCTCTTTGGAAAAACAATTGACTTGGAAAATAGATCAAAGAGAGGTAATTTAAGGATTATTGGACTAGCTGAAGATTATGATGAAAACAAAAGAGCCTAAGCATCTTCTTTCAAGAAATTATCTAGGAAAACTGCCTAGATAGAAATTGAAAGAATTCAGAAATGAGAGAATTCCAAAATACCCCAAATGAAAACCTTCAGAAGAATGATAACCAAATTCCAGAGTCCTCAGGTCAAGGAGAAAATATTACAATCAGCCAGAAAGAAACAATTCAAATATCATGGAGCCACAGTCAGGATAATACAAGATTTAGCAGCTTCTACATTAAAGGTTTGGAGGGCTTGGAATATGATATTCCAAATGGAAAAGGAGCTAGGATCACAAACAAGAATCACCTACCCAGCAAAACTCAGTATAATCCTCCAGAGGAAAAAATGGATATTCAATAAAATAGAAAACTTTCAAGCATTCCTGATGAAAAGATGAGCTGAATAGAAAATTTGACTTTCAAATACAAGAGAAAAATAATAAAAAAAAAAGGTTAACAGGAAAGAGAAATCATAAGGGATTCAATGAGGTTAAACTTTTTATTTTCCTACATGGGATGATGATACTTTTAATTCCTAAGAACTTTCTCATTATTAGGGCAGTTAGAAAGAATATACATAGACAGAGGATATGGTGTATATTGACTACAATGTAATGATTATAAAAAATTATAGACCCACGTGAGTAAAAAATTAGGGGATGAGAAAGAAATGCACTGGGAGAAGGGGAAAGATAGAGGTAACATGGGACAAATTATCTCTTGCAAAAGAGCTTTTACAGTGGAGGGGAAAATGGGGAGGTGGGGAAGAGACATATGAACCTTACTCTCATTGGAATAATTGGCTCAAAGAGGGAGTAACATACATTCTCAGTTGGGTATAGAAATCTATCTTACCCAAAAGGAAAGTTGAAGAGGAAGGTAATAAGTGGTCAGGGGACTGATGGAAGGGAGGGTGAATAGGGGGATGTGGTATTCAGAAGTAAAATACCTTTGAGAATGGACAGGGTGAAAGGAGGGAGGGAGGGAGGGAGAGAGAGAGAGAGACAGAGAGAGAGACAGAGAAGGCTCAATAGGCAGAAATAGGATGGAGGGAAATAGAGTCAATAATCATAACTGAAAAAAATACAGCATTTCTCAAATATATAGAGAATTGAATCAAATTTATAAAAATATGATCCATTTTCCAAATGATAAATGATCAAAGGATATGATCAGCAGTTTTCAAAGAAAGTAATCAAAACTATCTATAGTTATATGGGAAATGCTCTATATCATTATTGATTAAAGAAATGTAAATTAAAAAAAAACCCAAGGTACTACTCCACATTTGTCAGATTAGCTAATATGACAGAAAAGGAAAATGATAAACGTTGGAGGGGGTGTGGGAAAATTGAGACATTAATGGTAGAATTGGGAACTCATTCAACCATTCTGTAGAGCAATTTGGAACTACAAAGAGCTACAAAACTACACATACTCTTTAACCCAGCAACACTGCTACTAGGTTTATATCCCAAATAGATAAAACAACAAAAAGGAAAAGGCCTTATATGTACAATACTATTTTTAACAGGTCTTCTGGTGCTATCAAAGAATTGGAAATTGAGGGGATGCCCATCAATGGGGAATGGCTGAACAAGTTGTGGTATATGATTGTGATGGAATACTACTGTACTATAAGAAATGGTGAACAGGATGCTCTCAGAAAAACTTGGAAAGATTTACATAAACTGATGCAAAGTGAAATGAACAGAACCAGGTGAAGAACATTGTACATAGTAAAAGGCAGTATTGTACGATGATCACCCTTGAATGACTTAGCTACTCTCAGGAATACAGTGATCCAAGACAATTTCAAAGGATGCTGTCTACCTCCAGAGAAAGAATGGATGGAGTCTGAATGCACACCAAAGCATACCACTTTTCACTTTTTTGTGGGTTTTTTTTTTTTGGTCTGTGTTTTCTTTCACAATATGACTAATATGGAAATGTGTTTCACATGACTGCACATGTATAACCTGTATAAAATTTGGTAAGAAAATTTGGAACTCAGAATTTAAAAAAAAATTAAAAATTGTTTTTATACATACTGGGGGAAAATATTAAGTAAAAATAAAATAAAGTAGTTTTAATTGAATGACAAGATTGGAAACCATATTGTAGAGGCTTAAGAAAAGAATGAGGACAAAGGAAATGGTTGGCTTTCTCAAATAGTTTGGGTGAGAAAGGGGAGTGTGACAATGGATGGTCTCTAGTAGAGATAGTAGGATCTAGTAAAGCTTTTCTATAATGTTGGAGACTTAGATATGTTTCTAAGCCACAGGCTATGAAATAGCTGATAAGGAGAGACTGAATAAGACAGAGAAATTAAAGGAAAGAAAGAGACATGCAGACAGATAGATAAGGTATGTAATTACTGAAGACAAAATGAAATAGAAGGCCTGGAATCATAGGTACGTATAAAGAGATTGGCCTTGGTAAAGTAAGCCTACCTCTTCATCAGGACAACTAGGTCATGCAGTGGAAAGAGCAATGGCCTTGGAATCAGGAAGATTCATCTTGAGGAGTGCAAATCCAGCCTGAGACCCTTACTAACTGTATGACCCTGGGCAAGTCACTAAACTCCGTTTGCCTCAGTTTGCTCCACCAAAATGAACTGGAGAAGGAAATGGCAAACCATTCTAGTATCTTTGCCAAGAAAACCCCAAATGGGGTCAAGAAGAGTCAGACACAACTGAGAAACAACTATACAACAACTTCTTCATCAGAAACAGGAGTAAAGATGGAAATAGTGAGGTTGAAGTCAAATTGTGGAATGAGGAAGAGAGAAGATAGCTTCGATTTTCTGCATAAAAGAGAAGGTCAGATCCTAAGCTGAGAAGGCATGTGTGTTTGTAAAAGCAGCATTTTCTATTCTCTTTTTTTCTATTTTAATGATAGAATTTCTTATTCTTTTGCTCTTATCAGCACTTTTGAAGAGTTAATTCCTCACTAATGTATGAATTCATGCAATGACTAAAAATAGTCAGCATACTTCAGCCTTGGTATGTGGACTATATTTAAAACCAGATTTATGTTAATATGGATTGAATTACCACCTTCAGAGCTACTCTTTATTGAAGTGTCTTATTTTCTGGGTTTTTTTTTACCACCTTGTTCTGCCCCCTTTTCTAATACCTTCTTCCTACTCTGCAAGTCCCATTCTTCCCTTTGGAAATGATTACTGGCGAGTGCAACCTTTTAAGTCCTAGAAAGCCTAAGGAACATGTCTCCTAAGAAAAATACTCACCATGCTGCATGTTTTATAGACTCTTTTTTATTAAATAACCCTTCTCAAAACAAGAGGTTCCTTTTTTGTTTTTGCAATATTATCTGTTGACAATGACTACAGATCAATATTATTGCAAGGTTTATATTACAAACATTCTGGATATGTTTTTTGCTTTGAATGAGAGAACACAAAAGAGCCAAGGGAAGACATTTCTGAGATATTTAGGAGATTTCAGAATTCTTTGGGATGCATAAACTCAACTTGCACTTAAGCAGTTTGATTTCAGGCAGCCATCTGTAAAATCACAGGCTGACCAATTTTGAGTCCCATGCCTTGTCATTGCCTTTATTAGTAAGTTCTGTATTTTTCTTCAGATGTGAGTTTCCAGTCAAAGATGCCACAATTGGCCATCTCTTTTCATCAGATTTCAGAGAGCATTTGATGAGAATGCCTTAAAACTTCCAATTTAATAAGCATGAGTTATTATAGCAATGTAAATTATCTTTTGTACTTTAAACCTTACAAACATGGCCTTGTTTGTCAGTTTTTCAACTATGATGAATGTGTCCAATAAACTTGGCTATGGAAATAAAGAAGACTGGTTGTTTATGAGGAGATTATTAAATAGATGAGTGTGGATTATCTTTTGTAGCTCCTAAGTGAGGAAAAAGACCCATAACATGCCAATTTAACTTTCATTTCTATCTTCCAATAGCAGAACTGTTTAGAATGCATATAAGTTAATTGAATATTTAACAAATATAACCCAATTTTTTTTTTACTCATGACAAAAACTGTGAATGCCATATACTCCATTCTCAATGGTTCTCTTTGGAAGATTCTTTATTAAAAACGAAGGGATAGAATCTGAATGAGACATATCACTACTAAATAACACTGCAGGAGGTTTGAGCATTTCTAGCCTCCCTCTTAAGAAGTAGCTCATATTACAATGAGTGTATATATCTTTATGAAAGGAGAGAGAAAATTCATTTTGGTTGAATTGACAAGTTAGATTTTTTGTTATTAACAGGTTTGGCAAACATCGAAAAGATGACAAGATTGAGAAATCGGGTAAAATAAAAGTACAGGAAGCCCTTACTTCAGAAGAGGAGAGAATGCGAATGAAGCAAGAACAGGAGAGGTAGATTAAAGCATTTGATTAAACCCCTTTAGAGGGAGGTTTCTTTGTTGTTTTCTTCTTTAAACACACACACAC
>JAQQSZ010006908.1:0-13460 GCA_028646595.1 Phalanger gymnotis
AAAATGGGTCAAGTACAGTAACTAGGGCATTAATAGATACTGGGGCAGAGGCCACCCTTATCTATGGGAATCCAGACAAGTTCAGGCATGGAACTCCTATTACCATCACAGGATTGGGGGGGGGGGGCTGAAATATCAGCCACACATGTTAAATTGATGATGAAAACTGGACAGTTGCCCAAGAAAGAATATACTGTGGTTATTGTGCCGATTCCTGAATACATCATTGGAATAGACATATTAAAGGGTATGACCTTGAATTTACCTGAAAGAAAATACAATTTGCTGTCAGGAAAATAGATGTTAATGCAGTTTTAGTGGGGAAAATAAAGATGAATCCAATCACTTTGCCTGAACCTTCTGAAGTAATTACATTGAGGCAATATCATGTGCCAGGTAGGCAAGATGAAGTTGCCAGTACTATAAAAGAATATGTTGAAGCGGGAGTATTAGTCCCTACAACCACTCAATGGAACAGCCCTGTCTGGCCAGTCCAAAAGTCAGATGGGACATGGAGGATGACGGTAGACTACAGGCCGCTAAACAAAGTGACTCCTCCCTTGTGTGCTGCTGTTCCAGACGCTGTTACTTTAGTAGAGAGAATACAGAAACATGAAGGGACTTGGTACACAGTTATTGATTTGGCCAATGCCTTCTTTACAATTCCAATAGACCCCCAGCAACGGGACCAGTTTGCTTTCACTTGGCAAGGCTGACAGTATACATTTATGCACCTGCCACAAGGATATCTTCATAACCCAACTATTTGCTACAGCATTGTAGCTGAGCATTTAGATGAATTAAAGTTACCTGGTGTACAGCTTACCCACTACATAGATGACATGATGATACGGGGAGAAAATATAAGAGAAGTGAAAAAGAGTTTGACAGTATTAATTGACTATATGAAAAGCAAAGGATGGGAAATTAACCCTGCAAAGGTTCAAGGGCCAGCTCGAACGGTAAAATTTTGGGGGATACAGTGGAACAAAGGACTGCAAGAAATTCTTCCACAAGCTTGACAAAAAATCCAAGATTTTCCCACCCCTACTAATAAGAAAGAGGCCCAAAAGTTCATAGGACTATTTGGTTATTGGAGATACCACATCCCACACTTGGGACAGATTTTGAAACCCTTGTATAAAGTCACCAGGAAGAAATAAAAATTTGATTGGGTACTTGAACAAAGTAGAGCTTTTGAGGAAGCAAAGGCTGCTATACAATTAGCCCTGGATTTATGGCTTATGCAAAGTGGACCAGTGGAATTACAAGTGACTATGCAAGATGACTATGCGAATTGGAGTTTGTGGCTACAGCAACGAAGCCAAAGAGTACCTTTAGGATTTTGGTCAAGGAAACTACCTTCATCCAGAATGCAATGTACACCTTTTTAGAAGCAGCTGTTAGCTGCATAGTGGGCTTTGGTAGAAACTGAGCAACTGACTCTGGGTCATGAAGTGTTATTAAGGCCAGGAATTCCAATTATGACTTGGGTAATGAGTATCCCAGCTTCCCACAGAATTGGACACGCACAAGAGGCAAACATAATCAGATGGAAGTGGTATATTCGGAATCGGTCCAGAGCAGGCAAAAGTGGAGTTTCTGTTCCACATGAATCTGTGGTGAACATTGACACTGAGGGGAATGAAAAACCCCCTGAACCTAAGCAACAGTTGGTACCATCCTTAGTGAAACGGAATAATGGATATGATGGACTAAGTGAGGAACAGAAGAAACATGCTTGGTTTACTGATGGGACAGCAAAATATTTGGGACGCGAGAAACATTGGAAAGCAGTAGCCTATAACCCCTGTACTAGGTGAACTCTGGAAAATTCTGGGATAGGTGGAAGTAGCTAATATGCTGAACTGATGGCAGTGCATCAGGCCATCAAAACGGAGAAAGGAGGACAGTGTCATATATTTGCTGACTCATGGCTTAGCTATGTGGATGCCTATATGGAAGAATCAGAACTGGGAGATTCATGGCAAACAAGTTTGGAGTAAAGAGTTATGGGAAGATATATGGGATATGTCTCTGGTTACGAATTTGTCAGTTTTTCACGTTGATGCTCATGTGACCCTGACCACACCAGAACATGAGTACAATGCACATACGGATCAGCTAGCAAAGATTGCTACTGAATGTATTGTCCCTACTCCAACCCCAAATGATGACCCAACCTTAGCAAAATGGGTCCACCAGACAGCCGGCCATTTAGGGGTCCAGGCCACCCATCGATAGGCACAGGATCGAGATATTAGTATCTCTCATGCATTGTTGAAACAAATAACAGAGGAGTGTTGTATATGCCAATTAGAAAAAGAAGAAACTGTTCCTAGGATAGTAACTGGAGAAACAGCAAGGGGAAAAGTTCCAGCCCAGATTTGGCAGATAGATTATATTGGACCCCTACCCCAAGATAAGGGATGTAAATATATATGTACATGTGTTGATACCTATTCAGGTGTACTAGTGGCTTGGATGCAACTCAGAAAAACACCTGTAAAACCCTAGATATTGTAAGTGTATACTATGGAACCCCAATGCAGATTCATAGTGACAATGGGTGACATTTCAAAGGTAATGAAATGAAAAGATATTGTGTATTGAGTAATATAGAGTGGATATATCATATTCTATATTACCCACAAGCATCTGGGCTAATTGAAAGAATGAATGGATTGTTGAAAGAACAGCTAAGAAAATTAAGCTTTAATAATTTGTATCAACATTGGAAGGATAATTTGTCTATTGCCTTACATAATTTGAATAATAGGCCCTTAGGAGGGAGTTCACCTCTAGCAAGAATGATGACCCTAAATCTGCAGATTAGAAAACAATAAACATGTGAGATCCAAAATATTGAATTTTGGACTATGAGGGAAGATGTCCCACCACCGTGCCCAGGAATACCTGATTCATCAAGGTATGATTTACACTGTATAGAGAATTTTAGGTTGAATAGGAAAGAGATAAGAAAAACCTCTACTGGGGTATGTGTGAGAATCCCCAGGAATCATTTCGGGTGGATATTACCTAAACCAGGGTTAGCAGCTCAAGGAGTACATGTATTGGCTGGAATGATAGATTCTAATTATCAAAGAGAAATTGTTGTGACACTCCAAAATTTGGGTAAAAAACCTGTACAATTTTGTAGAAATGATTGGATAGTCCAAGTGATTATTATCCCCCGTGAAAAAATACCCTTTGTAAAAACTGGCCCTCCTTCCAAAATAACTCTCAGAGGAAAGGAAGGCTTTGGTTCTACCAATGGAATAAAATTGGAAGCCGGATGATGTTCCAAGGGCTACAGAAGTCATGGCCCATGGGAAGGACAATACTGTAACAGTTGTCTATTCAGAGAAAGATAATTACCGAATTGTACCCCTGAACCATATATTTTAGTGAGAATAGGGCTATGGAAGTATGGCTGATGCTGATAAATGCCACAAGCCACTGGGAGGGAAGGCGATCTTGTGTAATTGACAGATGAAAGTTTGTATACCTGAGTTAGGCTATGAGATCGAATCTTTGCATAATTGGAGTCTCAAAGAAAATGGAGATGATTTTATTTGAAGGATAATAAGCCAGACTTACCTACCCTTTTTGTTCTTTGTTTTGGTTAACTTTGTTGCTAGTTCTGTCTCCTTTAGGCTTAAGTACCCTAAGTACCCTACACTTTCAGATGACTGACTGCCTAAGCACCTAGCATTCCTGGAACTCTTGCCACCTTGCTAAAGTATTGACCTCTCCAATTGGACTTTTGACCTCTTGGGGCAGGGACAGCTCTACATCCAATTTCAGGGAGAAGAGGCTATGGAGAATGAGACCTTTGCCCCTTACCCCAAAATTTTGAACCCCTTTTTTCAGGTGGGGGTGGGATGATGATATTGTTCTGAATACTTATTTTTATTACCTTTGTATTGTTTTATTGTTATAGTATTATTGATACCAGTTTCCCATTGACTTATGTAATGGATACAAAGATCTAGGGGCTGACAAGTGAGCCATGCTGCAACTCTGATGATGAGACATTATGTTAAGTATTTTGCAAATGTGAAGTGGTCATTCCAAGGGGATTCTATTGTACTTGAAAAAAAAGGAGAGAAAAAGAGTTTGTACCTATTTAGACACAAGTGGCCTATGTAATGGAGGTGAAAGAACTTGGGGCTGAATGTAAAGGCAATCAGTAAATGAGAAGATCTTTCCCGCCCATTGGAACAGGCTTGGGGCGGGGGGCAGCTCTCAGGGTCCTAGGTGGAGTTGCTAAGACTGGAGCCAATGGTAGGCACCTGAGTTCTGCTCACTCAGATGACATTCTAGTTGATGGGATGATGACTGGCGACTACATAAAAGGAGAGAACACAGCTTGGAGATTGAGACATAGTGGAGGCAGGAGAAGGAGAAATAGTGGCAGCAGCAGGGGCTACTAAAACAGGACTGACCCTTGTGCAGACCAGAGAGTGCTGAGCAAGGGCTTGAGGCCAGTGGGTAATCTTCATACTGGAGGGCCCTAGCATTGGGGGCAAGCACCAGTATGGCTTGGCTTGCTGCCATAATGTTTTTCTGTAACCTCCTGGTCACTGTTGTGAGATGGGCATATTGGTTTTGGAAGATTCTTGCCAGGACATCGAATTGGGGACACTGGTCCATGGGTCTGCTACTGTGTACCTTGAATAAATGCTCTAACTCCTCTGCCTTCTACTTAGAGAATTCCTTATGTCCTGTGATTCTGGACCATTCAGGCATATTCATGATTTTCTTTCAAATCATGAATTCTGCCTTAACGATATAGGTGGCAGGGAGCTAATGGTTCTATAGGCCTTTCCCCCACCTGAAGCACTTTAAGACTATTATTGGGTAACCCTGACTTTGGGAGTCCATGAAACCTGGCATAGGGGGCAGTGGAAGAGAAAAAGGGAGCATGAAAACAGAAAGTTAGCAAACCTGCAAACTAAAGAAAAGGCAAGAAACAACGTCAAAAGTCTTTGAAAGAGGGACCAAACATGGAATAAAACCAAGGCCAGGCATCCCAGGCTCCTTCTCTTTCCTTAGGAAAGACTATGACCCAGATCCCAGGGATCTGGTCCATGTGGTGAGTGATGCCAAGCCTACACTTCATAGTGGATCTCCTGATATGCAGAAAGGATGATGGGGGAGAAGGGAAACACAAGGGCTATGCAGCAGCCTCTGATTCTCATCACAGATTAGGGTCATCTATAGTAAAGTAGCTAAGAGGCCATTACCTTCTTGCATACAGCCCATCCCAGTGTGAAGGGCGATACTAAGAATTCAACTGGACCATCACCCCTTCCACTCATTCAGGATTCCCTTCCCTCCCTGGGAGCCTCAGGCTTTTGAGTGGAGAGGACTAGCGAATCTTTGCCCCTTTGATATTTTATGCTGAAGGACTGGCCTGTCTCCATTCTTCTGTAGAAGCTGGACAGACAAGGTCACCACCTTCCTGTGTCCACAAACAAACCACCTCCCAACAATACCAACCTTGATCCAATAAGAATAAGCTGTCCATGGACTACACTGTAAGATATTGGCATCAATATGGAGATATGGAGGGGCCACTTCTGCTTCAGATTACAGTAAGTAAGAGGCTATGCCAGGCCTGCCTTTGAACCTCCTCCTGAAACCTACTTCACTGCCCCCTCTGCTGAACCAAGGGCTGCTCCCCATGATGGCAGCAGGGACTGAGCTCTGCCCATCCCCTGAGGCCCAGGCCTGAGCACTGCTGCCAGTAGATCTAGGCACCAGCATTTGTAATACAAAGTTGAACTTCTCATATTAGCCTCAACATCACTCCTGGTACAGACTTCAGTAACACAGCAAGGACTGATACTTAAAGATTCAACAAATCAACACAAACATCTGGAAATACCATCTCCAAAGGAACTACTCTGACTTGTGAGGAAACTCAACTGTATAATTACAGCCTAAAACAAAAGACAGAAAAGGGAATTGCCCATTTATCTCTAATGGATCCCTCGAGGCCAGGGACTATCTTATCCCCAGCACTTTGTACAATGCCCAGCAAATTTTAGGGGCTTAATAAATGCTTGTTGACTTGATTGACTGAAGCTAGGACATAAAATAATGAAAGCCCTGGATGGAGAATCCCTCCAAGGGGTCCCCAGAGATGCAAAGGGCCCAATTTTATTCCAAGCAAGAGTCCACATATAGTGAGACTCTGAACTTACTCTCCCAGAGTGAAGCTGGTCTCTCTCTAAAGCCACCTAATGCCATTTAATGCCCACTTCCCAGTGTGTTCTCCCTAATGTTAACCACTATCAAGGCCCAAGTGGCATTTAATCAGTTAACATCAATTAGGTTTACAAAGGAATATTTTCTCCAAAGACATATCAGGAACAGAAGTTATAAGGCATTTCCTCCCTCTAGCAAATTGGTCTCCAACTTAAAACACTGTGAAGACTAGAAGCATTGATCCAAAAGTCCATGAGATCCCAACTCCTGCTTCCCATGGGCCTGTGATTCAGTCGCTACCTTCAGAGATCAAATCCTTTTCTTTTCCTGAAGTTGCTTTTCCTCTACTCCTCCTAATCTCTTCAACGTGCAAAGTGATTTTTACATGTTTTTCCCAATAGAACAGGAACTCCTTGAAGACAAGTGTGTGACATATAGTGCCTGTTGACTGGCTGAGTGCTATTTCTTCTGCCCTTCTCTATTGATCCAAGACATACCTCTCCTCAATCCATTGTCCTCTGAAATGCCTGTTCCCTTGTTCACAGAGTCCTCTTCATCTTAGGTGTCTCCATCAACCATGAATGTGCTGCTTCCATGATCTTGAATTTTAATATTTCTCTCTCTCATCATAACCTGTTCTTCCACATCTCTCTCTGCCTCCCTTCTGCTAAACTTAGTATATCCCCTCAGTATCACCTCAAGTCCTAGTGGCTACCTCCAAGACCATCACTCCTAATCTGAATTTTCTTCCATTGTCTTGACCTCATGGCTGACCAGTTGAACTGTACACTGTTGTCTTCCCTTGAATTCTTCATTCCTTCATTCTATCACCTCTCACACTTTGCCAAATTCCAACCCAAGATTATCCCACCACCCACTTTCCATGTGCTGAATACTGATAGAGTAAGTCCCACAGTTTTTCTGATTGGCTCTACCACAGAGCCCTTTCCCCATTGTCCTCAATAGGACTATGCCCCTCCCTCCTTCTCCAGGAGCTACATCCTTTGACTGTCCCCTCATTCTCTCATTTTTAACCTCATCTACTAACTCTGATCCTGCTTCCTACAAACCTGATGACATCTCCCCTACATGTATCAGTAACCTTCATCAGTCCTTGCCTTCTCCTCAAGCTATCAACCTATATCACTCCTCCCTTTTTTAGCTAAAATCCTGGAGCAATTTATTCAGATGCCACCATTCTCTCAGCTCCCACTGGATTCTTCAATCCTGCCTCTCATCTATTACATAACATACATCCTGAGAGGCAGACTTTGGAGTCTATAGAATTGTGGGACTTAAGGTCTTCAAGAAACCTTGGCGAACATACAGCTCAAACTCAGGCTCAGTTACCAACTGTCACTTCATTTCTGTCTGCCTCCATTTCCTCAAACATAAACTGGGGAGAACAATAGCACCGTGCTGCCACCTCACTAGTCAAGTGAAGCTGCCCCTTGCAGAGTCACCAATGATCTGTTAAATTACATGGCCTTTCTTCATCTTCCATAACCCTTCACTGTTAGACATCCCTCCCATATACTCTCTTCCTTGACCTCTGTGATGCTGATTGCCTCCTACCTTGGGATTAATCCTTCACTGGCTCATCAGCCCTCTGCCAATCACTAGATAATGCCGTCTCCCAAGATTCTCTCTCAGGCTGGCCTTTGTCTCTTCCCTCTATTGGTAATTTCATCAACTCCTGTGGTTTTAATCCTAGTTGCTTCGAAGTCAATGTTAAAATCTTTATATGAATGACTGAGCGAATGAATGAGAAAACATTTATAAAGTGCCTAGCATGAGCCCAAATGTGTGCTATCTGTCTAGCCCTAATCTGACTCCTCAACTCCAGCAAATATCTCCAACTTTGTGCTGACTCTCTCGACAGAGGTGTCTTAAGAGCACCTCAAACTCAACATGTCCAGACCAGAATTCACCTTTCCCACTAAGCCCACCTCTCTTCTAAAGTATCATGTTTCTTTTTTGGCACACCACCATGAATGTAAAGCCCTCTGCAGATCTTTAAATGAGATCTCTATCATTATCATTATTGCAATTATCATAATTATCTTATTATCCTACCTGTTTCCCAAGTTCTAAACCTTCGAGTCACTCCCCACCTCCAAGCAGCTGCCATATCTGGACAAGTTTTTTCCTCCACAACACCCATCCCGTCTATCTTTTTCTCTCCCTTCACATGGCAGTCCCCAAATTCAGGTGCTCATCACTCCTCACTTGCATCACACCCACCTAATTGCTTTCCCTCTTTCTAGTCTTTACCCTGGTCAGTCCATTGTGCACATAACTGTGAAATTCCTAAAGCACGGCTTTGACCATACCAGTTGCTTGATCAAAATCCTTAAGCTTGATATCTCCACCAAGGTGGATCAGCTTCCATCCACAAAAGCTGCTGTCCCCTACTTTGGTCGCCAGAGGGTACTGCACAGCTAGCTGTCTGCTTTTCTCCTTTGCGCATTTGAGAAAAGTGAGGTCTTTTCCATTTCCCAACTATAAGGAGACCTTGCTTTGGCTCCTCTTAGCCTCCTTCAGGGAGGTGGGATGCACTCAGGCACCCTCTCTTTGCAGTCATAAGGGCAAAGGAGACCTGTTAGCCCTGTGATAATGGGTAGGGATGTTACAAAGAAAGCAGACAGACATTACCTCACCATAAGAAGTCACTGTGTGTTACAGACTTCTGCCTCATCATCACTCCTTAATAAGATTATATTTTTATTAAAGTTCCATTTAAACACACTTGCCTTGATTCTGTCCATCAATATCCACCTAAGGGTCTTTGTCCTATGGTCCATATGAGCCCACGTCATCCCAGGTTGAGCTGGTGGAGTGAGACTCACCAAGCTGAGATTTTCAGGACAGGCTAGGTCTGAATTTATTGGGAGGCTTTTAGGGGTAGGGCTGGTCTGTGCCTCTGCCTTTTCCCAGATGTTTTTACAATAGCTTAGCTAAGCTCAGGGAGGTTAACCTTGAGGTTAGGCACAGTCTAGACGGATGTGCAGGCCACTTCAGACACCACCTAATGAAAGGCAGTTTGTTGTGTACTGAGGGGCCTGATGGACTTTTGGTGGGAAGAAATAGCATTTTGAATCTCCCTTATGACACTTGCTGGCTGGCTGACCCTGGGCAAATCCCATCCCTTGTCTGGGGCTATCTCCCCGTCTCTCCGTTGGGATTAATAATATTGGTGGTACTGCCCTCCTAGGCTTGTTAGGAAGCCTAAATGCAACCCTGTATGTAAAGGGCTTTGCAAACTTCAAAACTCTATTTAGAGATGCTCAGCCTGGGAACTGTCATGGACTTGTACGTCACATTTCGATAGCCGTATTTCAGTGTGATTGGTTTCCGTTGTAGCATAATGGCTTTTTGCTTTCTGTATTTAATAGCAATATTCTGATAGCGTCCATAGGAATCACAGAGATGGCCAGAGGGAAGTCGAACATGAAAAAGGGAAGAAAACCTTTGCTGGATAGAAATGCCAGCTCTTACTCCTCTCTAGTAAGGCATGAAGGGGCTACCCACTGCAAAAGGAGTCTCACCCGTATGAAAACAGGGATGGGCCAAGCACTGAAATAATAGGGATCCCTCTCAGATGCCTTTCCCAGCAGTAAGAGTCGGGGGCAGGGCCATTGTGAGGGGATGGGGTGAATGGGGGACAGTTCTTGCTAAATTCCCAGGGGCAGGCTTGTACAGGTTGTACCTGGAAAGGTGTTATAAAACCAGCGTGACAAGAGTGAATTCAGACCTGTTGAGAGTGGAGAGAGAAACGTGCATTTCTTGAAGGTCTGGGTAGCATATCAACCCAGGTGATCCTTTCTTAATTCTGGGAAGTAGGCAATGCCAATATTAGCATCCCAATTTTACAGATGAGGAAACTGGGGCACAGAGGACTTAAGTGACTTGCCCATAGCTAAGGAGCTATAGTGAGTGTCTCAAGGTAGATGTGAACTCTGCTTAGCCTAGCTCCTAGTCAGTGCTCTGTCCAGTAGGCCGAGATCGATCTGCCACTTGGTCCTACAACTTTCAGAAATGACGTCACCTCACATTCAGGGAAAGAGGAAGACAGAAAAGTATCAGATGACTTACACAGATAAGCCCCCTTGGGACAGAGAAGCAGCCTCGAGAGAACACAGACCCTACCCCACCGCATGCCAAGGTGCCCACTCTAAATAGATGCTGTGCCCATCTTTCTTCTATCATGGCTTCTCTGGACATTGACTTTATTCTACTTTTGCAGTGGTCTCATCTCCATTTCACTTATGTAAAAATCTTTGGGGAGAAGAAGACAGCCATGCTGTGCTGCCATAGCCAAAGGCTTTGGGGTTCCAGGTCCTACCTTGAATCCTGGTATGGCTGTTTATCAACTAGATGCCGTTGCTATCTGCCTCCTGATAGAGAGTCGAGGGACTCCTTCAGGCCCCTTCTCCCATTGGTGAGTTATTCCTGAAACCTCCTTTTTGAAAAAGCACCTAAGCCAGTCATCCCCTCGTTCTTTTGACCTAAGTCATGAGGCCTCCCCTATGGGTACCTCCTCCACCTCCTCCACTGTGACCCTTTCTTTTCAGAGTCCTTTATCTTGTTCCTTTAGAATATAAGCTCCTAGAGGGTAGGGGCTATCTTTTTACCTCTGGTTTTCTCAGTTTCTCCACTAGAGGCAAGGGGTGATCACGTGTAATTAGGCCAGCTCCACCTCCCCCCCCCCCCGCCTCAGTTTCCCCTCTGGAGGCTCAGCAGTCAAACATAAGGCTCCCCCCGCCCCCAGTTCAGCCCTCAAAGGCCTAGGGGCTCAGAAAGGTGCCTGAATGTTTTTCCTTGGAAGAAGATTGAGGGGTCAGAGCTTCAAGCAGTTTCTCCTCTGGAGTTTAAGGGTTCAGCGAGGCCATTTAAAGCTCAAGGTGGGGGGTGCCCAATGGGTAAGGCCCTCCAGCTGGGCCTCAGTTTACTTTCTGTGGTGGGGGCAGTTCAGAGCAGTCATATGGATGGCCAGCCCTGTTAGGGTTCAGTCTGCCCTCTGCAGGGGAATGCTTAGAAGAATATTGGGTCATCCCCCTTCCTCCAGTCGGCTTCAATTGGTGGGGCCGGGGAGGGGGGTGTGGGGCCCCTAAAGACCATGTGTAAGGCCTGCCAAGCCTTGCCTCAGTTTACCTCCTCGGTAGGATGCTCCAAGAGATAATCTACAAGTCCCCCCTTTCAGGCTTCAGTTTGGGGGAGGGGCTCAGAGCTAGGCTGCCTGTTTGCCCCCTGGGGGTGGGGGTAGGGTTTACAGTAGCCATTAAAGTGGGCCCTACCCCCTCTAGCATGCAGGGAAGGTAGTTAGACCAGCCCAGCAGAAAGCCCTCCAGGCGTGCCTCAGTTTTCCCCTCCATCAGGAGATCGGTGGAAGCAGGGACTGGTCAGTTACCAGCGCCTCTCCCCACTCTGGGTTTCCACCCTGGGTGAGCTGGGCTCAGGAGCGCATGGACAAGCTTGCTTCTATTTGGGGGAAGGGGGGGTGACTTACAGACTCTTAGGCCCCACAATTGACACTGCCTGAGGCACCAATTTACCCCCGGGGTGGGAGAGCTCAGAGCAAGTGATCAGCAAAGCCTTCTTCCCAGGCAGGCCTCAGTTTCCCCCTGTGACACTGCCCAAGCTGCCTCAGTATTGAGGAGGGGATTGAGAGCCATGTGTCAGGGTCTCCAGCCGTGCCTCGGTTTTCCCTTTGGGGCACGGGATGGGTTCAGCGCAGTGACGGACCGCTGCCCCTCCAGCCGAGCCTCAGTTCTCCTCCAGCCCAGTGCTCGGGTCGGACCCCGAGGCTGGGGCCACACTGTCTCCTGAGGTTGATGGGTGTGGCCCAGAAGGGGCGCGAGCCCTAACGTCAGCGGTGACAGACTCCAGCCTCAGAGACACAGCCGCAGACCCCACCGCCCTTTGCTGCGAGTGAGGAGGGCGCAAGGACCCAGGGAAGACTGGAAGGACTAGGGGGAGGAAGGGAGGCTCGCTCGCTCTGGGGCGTGGCCATGCGTCTTGTCAATCTCCGGGTCTAGGCCCTCGCCTCTCCCCCTTCAAGGTATAGCCTCGAGGCCCCGCCTCCGCCTCTGTTCATTGGTCGCTAGAGGGAGGGGTTCCGCCCCCTCACCAATCACAGTCTTTGGCGCCACATTTCGAATTGATGTTTTGACTTGAATTTCGGCGCCGTGTCTGGGATTACTTTTCGTCCCCTCCGAGCTTTGGGGTCGGGGGCGCCCTGCGGCAAATCTGATCCCCCACCCTGACCCCAGTGCTCGGGAACTGAGGAGGCCCTGACCGCGGCACATCGCCGGGATGCTGGGGCGCTGGTAGAGGGTCCTGGAGAAGACGCGGAAGGATCCGGGGCTGCGCGCGGCGGCGGCGGGTGGCGGAGGGACACACCGGGCATCGCAGTGTGACAGCAGCGGGCAGAGGAGCAGGACGCCGGGTTCTGAGTGGGGCCGTGGAGGGAAGGACGGGTGGAGGGAGCGGCCCCCGGACCACGAGGTCGGAGGTGAGAAAGGTAAGAGGCTGCGGCAGGACGGACGGCCGCCCCCATGGGACGGGTCGGCCGACCCCTGCCCCTTTCCCCCACCCCGTCCGGGGATCCGGTCGTGGTCCGCCGGGTCAGTGAGTCTGTCCGGCCGCGCCCCTCATCCCTCGCCTTCCGCATTGGGATCGAGGAGTCGGGGCGCCTTTCTGTGACGTCACGAGCCCCCCGGGGTCCCCCGTGATTATCTCGGCCCAGACGCGCCCCCTGAGCGCTTTGGTCTTTGGCGGTAAAGGAGGTCGGGGGTCTACAATTGGGGGTCAGCGGGTCTGACTAGGGCTCCGGCCCCCCCATCTGATAACTGATGACCCGCCCCCGGGGTCTGCAGCGGCTGGGGGACGGCCGCCCTTCCAGGTGTGGTTGGGCCGCGTCCCCCCCTTCCTGGCCGCTGCCTTCTCAGCGCAGAGGAAACTGAGGCAAAGAGGGTGAAGTGGCTTTCCCAGGGTCCCGGCTTTAGTGTCTGAGGCTGAATTTGAACTTAGGGAGAAGAGTCTTCCTGACCCCAGACCTGGGCTCTGGCCACTGGGCACAGAGCCGGGCTGCCCTGCCCCTCCCCCTCATCTGTCCTGCCGTGACCCCTCGTGTGTCCTATTGTGACATCTAAGCAGAGGTGGGGACCCCCCTGGTCTGTCCTGTCGTGACATCTACCCGGGGGTGATGTTGAGGATCCCCTCATCTGTCCTATCCTGACATC
>JAQQSZ010006909.1:0-13460 GCA_028646595.1 Phalanger gymnotis
CACCCACAGCCAGCACCCAGAAAACTGCCAGACAGCACAGGTTCTTTTGATCTGCCTTAATAAGGAGAGCAAGGTGAAGGGATTGGCAAGCTTACTTTAATTCAGCACACAAATATCATTCACTTAGTTCAGGGGAAAAAGCCAGCACCCTGAACTTCAGAGCAAAATACAAGCAAATTACAAACATCAACAGATAGACCTTGTCTGATTCAAATCCCAATACATAGTTACCAGAGTTCAACCAAGTCTCAGCATCCAGGTTTACAAGCTGGAGGGCTCCTTAGCTACAGCTGCCTGGAGTCTCAACATCAATACCATCTCAAGAGCCCTTAAACAAATTACAAACAGACAGACCCAATACAATTCATAGTTACCAACATCTAGGTTTGAGGCCGGGAGCTCAGAACAAGGGCTGGCCCAGAGTCACGAGCGCCACCACTGCTGAGGCAAAGAGCTCCAAGAAAGAAGAGGCCAACCCCTGGTGTTTATATCTTTGTCAGCGTCAAGGGTGAGTCACACGTAGGACTCACCCACATAACCTAAAATCGTCACAAAGAGGTGGACTTAAACCCACGTGGTCTAAGAGCCTCTGCTGTCCCAGACATGTAAACTAGGCCCTTCCTGGAGTTAGCCCCACCTTGGACCCCACCTTACTTGCCAATCCACACCTACACAGGTTTTACACCTAATAGGGGTTTGGGCCTGGGGCTTAGCACTTAGTAAGATTCAATGAAATAGCTGAATTACTCAGAGCAAACAAAGCCAAACTCTTCAAGGGCACTTGTTGAACTAAGTGCTAAGGAGCCCATTTTGCTTACCAACACACATACCTTCTCTATTTCACATGATTGACTTCCTAATTCCTAAACTAATTAATACTTCAGGTCTGGTCTCCCTCTAGAGTCCAGTATCCAGTTCTCTTTAGCTATGTGAAAACACAGGAAGCAATGGGATTCATGGGTGTGCTAGAGCCAGAAAGATGATTGTTAAATTTTTAATGTGGACATTTACACCTTGTTAATCGGCAAATCCTATAAATCAAGACTTGATTTTGTTTGTTTTGTTGATTTTCTAGACTTAAGAAAATTATGGGAAAAAATCTTTCTATCATATTAACCACAAAAATGTGTCATTAATACTTTTTGGCAGGGAGCCAGTAGTTAAACATCTATCAGAACACCCCTGGATGTGGTAGTAAGAATATTAGATTTTTAAGTCAAAAGACCTAGATTCAAATATGGGCATTGGCATCTACTACTCAGGTAACCTTGGGCAAGCAGCTTAAGCTTTCTAGAAATCAGTTCCCTCCACTGTAAAATGAAAGAATGAACACAGACAGTTCTCTCTTTATAAGTGGGCCATTCCACAGACCTCTGTGTGAAGTGTTTTTTATGCAATGTGAATTTGCCCCTGCCCACCCCCTTCACTTGGCCTACATAACAAAAGCATACACAAAATAATACCTTTACACAAGTCATAAAGTGTACTAAAAAGCAGACATGTTTAATACTGCATCATGATAAACAGAATTATGAAATGGAAAGCAAAGTTAATGTAAAGTACACATAGTACTGTATAGTAACGTTAACATAAGCGTACAGTATGTTGCCCCTTCCCCACTCATTGCACGTAGTCTTTATCACCTATGATTACAGATGTTTGATAGAGAGATGTTTGGACAGTGGCTCTCTTTTTTTCCTTGCATATCTGACAATAACAAGCAATATTATCCTCAACTAGTCCTTGATTTCTTTCTGAATTCTTTATGTAAAGTCAAATTTGTGTAATACGAATTTACATAAAGCAAGAACTGCTTGTAGATGAATCCCAAGGTCTCTGAATTTTAAATCAAATAAAACAATGAAACCTGTTCTGACTCTAGACTTTGCTGCCCCCTATTGATAAGAGTTGGTAATAATTTTTCCAATCCAGTTTTACAAGTTGGTCAAGGAAAGATCAGAACCAGAGCTGAGTTTTATGGTTTGAGGACAAAAAGAGACTAGAATTGATTTTTTAAATGCTACAGAGAGGTAGCCCTGATGAATAGTCTTCGATAACAGAAACCACCCTCACAGTACCTCTTCTTCTTTCCCTGTTAGTGTCCCCTGGGCCCTCAAAATGACCCCTAGCTAAGTTTCCCTATGGGATCTACCTATCTGAGTCAGCCCTCCTACACAGTGTCCAAAATCATCCCATCAAAACAAGACCCAAGAACGAAGAGATGAAGGAAAGAGAATTGGAATTATTTAGTGGTAGGAAAAGTTCTTAGGTATGTTTCTCTAATCATACTATGCAAGTGGATGCCTATTCTGTATGTGGCATTCCACAAGTCAATTAAAAATGTTTTAAAACAGCCCAGGTGCCTTTGACAAGGAAGCATTTGAACTGGGAGAATGCCAGCCTGAATCTCCACAGTACCAAAACACCCTAATGAAAAAATCAGATAGCTATATGGATGTTTTATCCAAGCATCTGAACAGCAAGAAACATCCAGATGTTTTTCCATGTTATATACACAAAACATATAAATGATTGACAAAATTCTTCCATCACCATCCAGATGTTTTTAGTCCATGTTGATGAATCTTTAGAGGACTCCCTTTTCTCTCAGCTTCACTGATGATGCCTACTGGGGTGCAGTCTGTTTCAATCAGAAGCTGTCTTAATTTCTTTCCTGTTAAACACGAGAAGAATGGGTGAGATGAGATGCCATCTTCAATCATTTCCCTGATTTTTACTTTAGGACCTCCATGCAGCTGATTAGCTTTTGTTTCTGTTCCCAACTCCCTTCTATGTATTTTAATTTTACTTAGTGATTTTCTAAATTACATGCAGCAATTTACTTTTTAATCATTGAAGACTTATTAATTTCTCTCTTCTCACATTCAGTTCATAAGTAGACAGTAAAAAAAGATCTTGACAGGCTAGAACAATGGGTTGATTATAAGATAAAAACACTTCAATATATTAAGCACATTTCATCTTTTTAGATTCCATTTAATAGAGATAAAAGTAAACACACTTGGGCCTTTAAAAACTCAGGGGCACAAGAACAGGATAGAGAGGTAAATTAGATCTAAATAAATAAGGTATAGGGTTTGAGTGGATTAAAGGCTTAACATGGACCACAGTGTGGTATGGAAACCTATAAAAAAGAGCAACTTAACTTTTATTTTGAAAACCTATGATTTCACTGGAAAAGAAATTCCTAGGGAAGAAATTCCTTCCACCTACACAGAATGGTACCTGCTTTGCAATGCAGAGCCTTAGTTGCTTGGTGTACTAAAAGATAAAATGAACTGCCTAGCAGAAAATATCCGGTCTGTATTAGAGGAGACACTTGCACCTAAGTCTTTTTGGCCCTAAGACTAACTCTCTAACCACAATGCCAGGAAGTCATTCAATGTAATCTTAGACTTCATTAATAAAATCATAGTACCAAAAACTAAAGATGTGATAGTACCATTATAATATATTTAATGTGCTTAGCATAGTGCCTGGCACATAGCAGAGGCTACATGATTGCTTTTCCCATCCCCCTTTCTGCTACCCTGCCCTAGTTAATGCTACATTTGGAGTATGTTTAGTTCTGGGAGACATATGCTAGATGGACATGGAAAAGTCTGCATATGACCAAAAGATGTCTGTGAATGGGATGTTTAAATTGGAGAATCAAAGACTTGAGAGGGTCCAATGGCTATCTTCAAGTTTTTGAAAGGTGATTAGAATTGGGGTAGTCAGTTCTCCCTCCCAACTCAACTGATGTAATCACAGAAAGTAATAAGCAGGTAATAGAGGTAATAAAGTGTTGTTTTATTAAATGAGTTTCTAAAATGTCTCTACACCATTTATGAAGTGGGAAGAGATTTCTCTTATGAATAAAGTCATGTACTGTTGTTATTCAGTTGTGTCCAACTCTTTGTGACCCCATTTGGAGTTTTCTTGGCAAAGATATTGGAATGGTTCACCATTTCCTTTTCCAGCTCATTTTGCAGATGAAGAAACTGAGGCAAACAGGGTTAAGCAGCTTGCCCAGAGTCACATAGCTAGTACATATCTTAGGCCATAATGGAACTCAGGAAGAGGGCTCTGCCTGACTCCAGGTCCAGCACTCTATCCATGTGCCACCTAGCTGTTAATTACTATTGACTGATAGTAGATGACCTTGGAATCTTCTAAGCTCTAAGCATTCCACAGCACCTGCTTCAGCTGCCTTCATGGCCACTGGAACAAATTGTTCTCATCTGTCTATTCCACCAGGGGAAAGTCTTCATACAACCCAAAACTAACATGGAGGGAGTGTTGGTGCATGACGTTTTTGTTTGCAGATGATTGTGCACTTAATGCAGCCTATGAAGCTGAGATGCAACAAAGTATGGATTGATTCTCTGCTGCTTGTGCTAATTTTGGCCTAACAATTAAAACCAAGAAAACACAAATGCTCCATTACCAGCACCACACCATCCACTTGTGGAACCATCAATTTATAGCAAATGGAGAAGTTCTGAATACTGTGGATGTTCACTTACCTTGGCCATATACTTTCTAGGGATGTATACATTGATAATGAGGTTGACACATACATTGCCAAAGCCAGCCCAGTGTGTGGGAGGCTGCAAAGGAAAGTGTGGGAGAGAAGAGGTATTAGACTGACTGACCTCATTATTGTACGCCTATGAGACCTGGACAATATACCAGCACCATGCCAGGAAACTGAATTGCTTCCATTTGAATTGTCTTAGGAAGATTCTGAAGATCACCTAGCAGGATAAGATACCAGACACTGAGGTCCTTTCTTGAACTAAACTGCCAAGCGTGCAAATTCTACTGCAGGGAGTGTAACTCTGATGGGCTGGCCACATTGTTCAAATGCCAAACATACACTTGACAAAAAGACTATATTATGGAAAACTCACACAGAGCAAGGTCACCTGTCTTGATAACAAGAAGAATCAACATTTTCTCAGGACCTGTCTAAGCAAATATAATAAGCAGGAATATACCTGTTAGCCCAAACTTAGAATTTCTTTTACTGTCTGATTAGATCTTGTCCTGGGTAAATCTTCAAGAGAAATTTCCCGCACTGGTTGGTTTCTGGATAAGGAAGTAGAAAAGAGAGGGAAAACTCAGTACCAATATAACAATTATTTATTAAATATAAGAGAGAAACATTCATTTCTTACATTCCCCTATTTGATTGAGAGACGAAGTCTCCTCAGTGAACCACTAACTGCTATTACAAACACTTCATCAAAGGTTCTTAACTATGGGGCTTATGTGGGGGAAAGGGAGAAATTGATCAACACATTGACAAGACCAAAGGGGGCAGTCCCCTTTAGTAAGCAAGCCTAACATATAAAAGATGCAAAAGGAGAAAGTAAACAGTAAAAAAAAAATGTTTATTTAAGGCTCAGAAGTCTCATCTCCTACAGCTGTCTGATTCTCAAGATACTATCTGATGCAGTTCTCTGGTCTGGGTATGGTCTCAGAGCAGTTTCCAGCTGACTGTCTTAGACTCAGGTCACTTGTAGCTATCCTCTTTCTCTCTTAAAAATCCCACAAAAATTGGTCTTAATACAATTTTAAATTACTTTGCCAATAACCAGATCAGATGTTGAAAGTTAATTCAACCCCTATGTCTATTATTGTAAAATTAAATTTGAAACCTTTTAAACTAGAGGCTTTACATTTTTAGCTTGGCCAATTGTCATGTTGATATATCTAAAAACATTCAAATACAAACAAAAAAATTAGAACTCAATTTTTATATTCAGCATTATTCCTTCTCTCATTAGGAGTATAAAATTACACTAAGGAATCAATAACAGAACACTTTTTATAAGATGGAATCTGATGAATTCATTTAAAAGTTGTTTGGCTGATTTTCTAGTCCCTTTTCTAACAGGCCCTTTGTCTTGAATTGTTGTTGTTGAGTCATTTCTGTCTCTTCATGACCCCATTCGGGGTTTTCTTGGCAAAGATACTGGAATGGTTTGCCATTTCCTTCTTTGTTAGCATGAATACAACCCATGAAATGTTCTTAGCCTAGCTCCCTCTTTTCCTTTGCTTGATAGGGCTGGGTATAACCAGTACCTGCTATTTCTCTTAGGGTAGAAGGGGGATATTTGTATATTTACTGAAGCCACATAGGATCTCTACTGAAGAATCCCCAGTCACAAGTTTGCGAGTTTGCTTGTGCTCACTTCTACAAGCATGTGGAATTGGTTACTGAGAGCTCTAAGTATTAAAGTAATGTGTTAATACAAGAGATTTTTATCTGGTACAAAGGTTTTATCTTCTTTTACTGTGAAATACACTGCAATCACTTTATATCTGGTGTATAACTCCTTTCTTTTGCAGTCTATGGGTTTAAGAAGTTTGCAAAAAAGTACCATTTTGTCATCTTGTTGGTCACATGGCCCTTCCTTTCTCAGTGTTAAGCTCAAATCACACAGGCTGGCCAGATGGTAATGGACTGAAATCTTCATTGTTGATAGCAGTGTCCATATCAATGCAATCATAATTCCATGGAAATATTGGCATATACTCATCATCTTCACTTATTTCCAAACCTCATATATGATGAGAAACATGAAATCCTCATGTCAAGCCTCTAGACTAATTCCATGTTATATTAAGTTTCTGAGGAAGTTTTAGGGGGATGTTGATATGCAACAGACCTAATTATTTCTTTATTCCAGGGGAAATTGATTGTACTCCAGGGATAAAGAGAAAAGACAAATGGCTGAGAAAATTTGATTTTCAATTATACATAGACTCTATATACTACACATCAGCTCAGTTGTATCCCCAGCTTGTACCCAGGACACATTAGGAAGTCAAAACTTGTTGCTTATACTTTCAACATGCTCTGAAATGGATAATTTATCATGTTGATATATATATATATATATATATATGTTTATATTATGAAATTTTAATGTTGGGGAAACTAAAGCATAATGATGAATGACTCATCCAGTATCACAAGGATTCTGTTTTGAGTATTGGAATCAAGACACCTTTGTTCTCATTCTAGCTCTAGATTCTGGAGACAAAAGGACAAAGCAATATATAGTCCCTTTCCTGGTTATTTTAGTTCACAAAGCCAATCAGTGCAGCAGGCTAGGTTTCCTTTTAACTGCTAAAGCTCTATTGTCAGGACTAGTCAGTTGGAACAAAGTTATGATGGGTTTTCTTTAATTGTTAGCCATAAAATCACAGATTAAATGCTTAAAAGGATCTTAAAACCTATTTAGATCCAAGACCTTTATTTTACAGATAAGGACCTGAAACCCAGGAAGTAGTAATTTGCCCAAGATCTTACAGGTAGTCATTGACAGAGGTAAGATTTATCCCTCAGTCCTCTGACTCCAAATCATTCAAATATAGCCCACTTCCTGGTCTTTCCACATGTGTATTTCATCTCTTTCACTGGATTTTAAGTTGCTCAGAAACTATATCTTTCTTCTTTACTCTTCTATATTTTATCTAGTTGTCATTTAATACATACCGAAATGCTTAACTTGTGGAATTGCCTTTCCCCTCATAGCTACACATTTGGAAAGTCCATGCATTGGGAGCAGGGAATAGGAGGGAGGGGAATGTATTTTGTCTTTTCTTTCCAAAGTGCTAACGTTAAGATCCTAAATCCAAATTTTAAGGGAATAGATTTAATTCTGGGATCACTCCAATAGCTTTAGGTCTCCTCCAAGGGCCCATCCTTTGCTAATAGACTGAAGAAGATACCCCAAATCTTCTAGGAGGAAACTAGAATCTCTAGCTACCAGAACTGGGAAGAAGAAACTCTGTTCATGACCAAGTTAATGAAGTTTGGCCATATAAAGACATTTGAAGATTGTGTTCCATTTGGGGGGATTCCTAGACTCTAACTGAGAGTTCTCTCCCTCCTAGCTACTGACATTTCATGTGCATACAATGTGCAACTATTTAGGGGCTCCACCAGTTAAAAGTTCCCTGGATAGTGAAAAAGTTGTTAAATTTTCCATCCTATGGAAAGCCCAACCTACAATAATACAGCTCTCACCTGTTCCGAGTTAAGTGGGAGCACTGTCCACAAGTTCTTCCTTCATGAAGGGAAGAAGCTTCAGGAGTAAATAAGGACAACAGAAGTTAATTTCCTTCTTAAAATAAAAGTGATCTTATCATCAATTTAAAACAGGAAAGGACCTTCGAAGTCATCCAGTCTAGCCCATTCATGTTACAAATGAGGAAACTCAGAACCAAATCCTGGAGTAACTTACCCAAGGATACCCCTGGAGTAAGCAACAGAGCCAATGTTCAAATCCAGGCCTTCAAATTGCAAACCTAGCCTCTTTGAACTGTACTGTGCTTCTTCGACGCCAAAGCATTGTGTTGAATAATATTGAAAGAAAAACAAAAACAAAAAAAAAACAACAGAGAAAATGCAGATTCCGTAGACAAATGGTCAAAGTGCATTTTAACAAGTTCTTTCTCTGTGAGAATTTGTTCCTCATGGTCATTTCAATCAGTCAATCAACAAGTACAACAAATACAACAATCAACAAGTGTGCCAGGCACAGTGCCAAGCATTTAGGGATACGCAGAATATATTCTATATGGAGAATAACATATGGGTAAACACAAGATAAATACGTGGTAATTTATTAGAGGTAAGAGGCATTTCCTGAGCTGAATTTGGAAAAAAACAAAACTAGAGCTTCTAAGAATTACAGGCATGAAGGTAGTTGGTGAAAAGGAAAGGAGACAGGATATGGAATTTTATGCGTAATTCAGCAAGAATGCCATTTTGGCTGAACCAAAGAATACATAAAGGGAAGTAACGTATAAGAAAGTTGGATCCAGGGTATGCAGAGATTTAAAGACAAGAATAGTGATGGAGAACCACTGGAGGTTATTAAGTGGGGGCGTGATATATACTCAGACATATGGTTTAAGAATGTATGACTTTGGCACCTGGGTGGAGAACGGCCCAGAGAGGGGAGAGACTTGGGGCGGAATAACTAATTAGGATGCTTTTTGCACTAATCTGGAGAAGAGCCAATGAACTAAGATGGTAAGTGGAACCAATGGGATGGATGTAAGAAAAGATATAGAGGTAAAAACAATAAGACTTGGCAAATGACTGTGTATATAGGGTGAGAATGAGTCAAGGATGACCACTAGGTTGTGAAGATGGATGATTGGAAGGATAATGGTGCACTCAACAGAATTAGGGAAGTTCAGAAATGGCATAAATTTGGGGGGAAAGTAATGAGTTCTGTTTTGGCCCTGATGAACTTGAGATGTTTACAGGAAATCTAGTCAGAAATGTCAATTACAGTAATAGCGATAATGATGACAGCTAACATTTAGTATGTATCGTGTACCAAGCATTGTTCTAAGTGCTTTACAATTATTATCTCATTTGAGCCATGCAACAACCCTGGGAGGTAGGTGCTATTATCACCACTTTACAGATGAGGAAACTGAGGCAGATAAAGGCGAAGTAGTCATGCAGCTAGTCTGAGGCTAGATTTAACTCAAGTCTTCCTGAGGCATCTGGTGATGCAGGGTGGAGTTCAGGAGAAAGACAAAGGCTGGATATAGAAATCTGGGAATCGTTTATGAGGAAATTATCATAGGACTGATGATGTCACTAAGAAAGGAAATTCATCTGGGTCATGATTAGTGCAGTTAATTAACCCAGTGATATGATCGCATTAATCAAATTTGCACTATCCGAAATCATTCTATGTAAAATATGCCAATTGGTCCAAGCCCAGTGGAAATACACAGTGTGAATTCAGATAATGTGACCACTCCACAGGATTCATTATCACACTTATCTGGACCTTACTACATAGAAAGAGAAGAGGAGCCTCCCCAATTGGTGATGGGCTATGGAGAATGAACCAAGAAAGAAGCCTGAGGAATGCTCAGAGATGTAAGAGGAAAACCAAGTAAGAGTGGTGTCACTGATATATGGAGACAAAAGAATGTACAGGAAGACAGAGAGATTGTGTTTCCATGGTCATTTAAAAACCTGCCTTACACTAGGGATGATTGGGTTTCCTGCCTTTGCTGCTTCCACTAGTAAGATGCTGCTGCCACCTGCTGGCCGTGAGACACTCTGCTGCGTGCTCTTTTTTGTGACCCATAATTCAGTTGTTAAGAGAGCCTCCAGTTCCCATGGGCTATTAGTATTCAGCCAGAATAGATTCGTTATTCTCCAGAGTCATTCAACACGTTCTCTAAAGAATTTTAAGATTATAGTATGCATTATTTGGAGACAAAAGCAAGATTAACCCTCTGAATCAAGTTATCTAATTGTCCAGATACACAGAGGAGGCAAAAAAGCTTTGATAAAGGCTCCTACTTGGTAGGCAAACATATATGGCGTGATGCGATAATATTCATAAAGCAGTTTGCAAGGCTTCAAGTGTTTATATAAAAGCTATCTATTATTATTGTTATTAATTATTACAGTTATCGCTTCCACATTGCAGGCTTAGGAGCTTGGTGCCCCAGGGATCTGGAAAATCTGCATAAATTTTTTGGCCCTCCTTTCATATCAAAGAAGTCTAATTTTTTTCTTTGTTTTTTTATGGGGTGTTGATAGTGCCTTATTGTAAATTTTGGGTTAAGTATTTGGTCATTTGTGTCATCTGCTGGCCTTTGAGTGTCACCTATGGCTTCTGCAAAATTCCCAAAAAATTCATATTTAAGAAAAATCACAATGTAGAAGGGACAGCTATTATTATTAATTCTACCTTCTGGAGGTCACCACTTAGAGCTGTAAAATAATGAGAAAAATAAAAATAAATAATAGCTTACATGTATCACTGAATCTCTGATTCCAAAGGGACCTTAGGAATCACAGAGTCTAACCCTCTCAGATGAGAAAAGTGAGGCTGAGAGAAGGATAAGGTGACTAATCACATAGCTAGCAAATATCGGAGACAGGATTTGAATGCAAGTTGTCCTCACTCTAACCCAAGCACTCTATGTACTACCATCACCTAAGGCTGACCTTTGTCTATCTATTTGAAGAACTCTAGTAATTGGGAATCCACCAACCTCTCAAGCCAATCCTTTGGATTTTTGGAAACATAGAATCCTGTAAATTTCAAAATCTGCCTCTGAAATTTTCACACTTGTCCATCCTTCCCTCTGGATCCAAGTAGAACAAATATAATACCTCTTCCATATGACAGCCTATTGTAGAAAGATTTAACTCCCCTACTACTTGTTTGTAATATGAATAAATGTATATTTTTATATTTATCCATATTACAGTCTCATCTTATTAGTTTTAGACTACCCTTCTAGCCTACCATGATATTTTTAAAAATCTTTATCATGTATGTACACTGGCTATCATTGATCCAGGTGATTCTGATATCATTAGAAGCATGCCAGAACAGACCAGTGAGAAGTAAACTATACAAAAATATACTTTAATAAACGGGCCAAAACTTGTTTTTAAAAAAAATCTTTATCATATCCTCCAATGTATTAGGAACTTGTTTCAATTTTACATAAACTATAAGGTAAAAGCCACAGCTAGGTGGCACTGGATAGAATGCCAGGTCTGAGGTCAGATGGCTCATCTTTCTGAATTCAGATCTGGCCTCAGACACTTACTAGCTATGTAACCCTGGGGAAGTCACTTAACTCTGCCTCAGTTCCTCATCTATTAAAAAAAAAAAATGAGCTGAAGAAGGAAATGGCAAACCACTCCAGTATCTTTGCCCAGAAAACCCCAAATGGGGTCATGAAGAATCGGACACAACAGAAACAACACAACAACATAAGATACAAGATGTCCCAAAAGTCTTAGGGCAATTTTAAGCTTTACTAGCTTAAAACTATACTAATACTTTTGGGACCCCTTGCATATGTATCTATGACTGATTTGAACCATCCTTGAGTCATATAGATTCTCCTGCTTTTTTCTGGAGCCCACATAAGCATAGGCCAAAAGAAATTCTTGGTCCTCGTGTGTATTACAAAGGTTACATTATAGTAGCCTACTTGTCAAGGTGATGGAGACTAGACAGAAGACAGAAGGCAATGTGGACTTCAATAAATATGTGCAATGACAAACAGGCTTTTAGAAACAAACTTTCTCACCAACCTTTACTGTGTACTATGTGTATGACCCATTTGACTCGGACATAGGATTATGAGAATTAGAGTTAGGAAAGTCCCTTAGAGAGGATCTAGTCCAACAATCATATTTTACAGATTAGGAAAAAGAGGCAGAGGAAGGTTAAGTGATTTTCCTCAAGATCACATGGCTAGCAAATGTCAGAGCTAGGATGCAGTGTGCCTTGCCTGCTTATCACAGTCACTGAGCTGAAGGGCTCATGAAGAGTTGGACTCCATTGAACAAAAACGAAATACTTTGGTTTTACAGTTGAGTAAACTAAGGCTCAGAGGTAAATTTATTGAACGATGAGCACACCACTAGTCAATGACCAAGTCAAGAATTAAACCAGATGATTTTGTTTGTTTTTCCTATTATGGGCGTTAGGGTTTTTTTGGTTTTGATTTTCTGGATAGATAATAGAGGTAAAATTAGATCAAGGTCAAAGCTGCAATTGAAAGGAACCCTTCTGAGGCATTTGTTTACTTCCACTAGATTACAGGGCTGGGATGGCTGCATCTTCAGAGCCCTAAGGCTAATTTATTCAGTTTCCCCCCAGGGCAGCCAAGTGAATTCCACAAAAGGCTTTTCTCCTCCCTCTATGGCCTCAACTCTCTAGGTTTTTACTCATCAACTGCTCTTCTCCTTGCTGCTCTTTGCAATGCTAGTCTTGGTTCAGTTCCCCATCTCCTCTAAAGTTGTTTTTCTTAATTAGATTCACACAGCCCAGTTGTTCATCTATTGGACCCATTTCTCTCTAGCTTCCAAATAGCCTTGAATTCATGGTCCTCTGAGAGTCAATTAATTTTAGATCCAGCCTAAAATAAGTATCCCCAATGAAATAACTAATCTATGCTTAAAATAATGTCTTTATGTTTACAGAAAAAGTGTCATTGGTCTTCTTTGAGAATGTAGGATAAACAACAACAACAACAACAAACAACAACAGAAAAGGGAATGCAATGCACACACAATGAAGAATGGGAAATGGGAGTTTATTTCCTCTCTCCCCATTACTACCCACCCCTGAAGACTGGCCTGATTCTAATGCTAGGCCATGTCCTAGGGAAAGGTTCTGGACTAGGTTGCTCCAGGAAATTGCACCATTGTCTAAGATAAGCCTGGTCCTGACCAATTCAAGTCATCAGATATTTAATATGTGCCCTCTCAGTGAGAAGCAGTATACTGGATTCTGGGGATATGAAGACAAAAAAAACAGTCTCTTTCCCTCCAGGAGTTTATAGCCTATCAGAAGATGAGAGAGAGAGGGAGAGAGAGAGAGAGAGAGAGAGAGAGAGAGAGAGAGAGAGAGAGAGAGAGAGAGAGA
>JAQQSZ010006910.1:0-13460 GCA_028646595.1 Phalanger gymnotis
TCTAATTTGCTTTTCCAAATCCTTTTCGAGCTCTTCCATGGCCTGAGACCAGTTCATGTTTTTCTTGGAGGCTTTTATTGTAGGCTCTTTGACTTTGTTGACTTTTTCTGGTTCTATTTTTTGGTCTTCTTTGTCACCAAAGAAAGATTCCAGAGTCTGAGACTGAATCTGGGTGTGTTTTCGCTGCCTGGCCATGTTCCCAGACAACTTACTTGACCCTTGAGTTTTTCAGTGGGGTATGACTGCTTGTAGAGTACAGAGTTATATGTTCCAAGCTTGGGGGGATCCGCCACCTCTGCCACACCAGCACTCCTCCTTCCCCAAGAACCCCCAATCTGGACTGGACTTAGATCTTCAGCAGGCTCTGCATTCCTCCTCTGATCAGCCACTTAATTCCTCCCACCAGGTGGGCCTGGGGCCAGATGCAACTGCAGCTGTAGTTCTGAAGCTGCCCCACCTCCACTGCCCCTGGGCTGGTGGCCAAACCGCAAACTCCCTGTTCCCAGCAGCCTTTCCCACTAACCTTCTCTGTTGTCTTTGGTGTTTGTGGGTTGAGAAGTCTGGTAATTGCTGCAGCTCACTGATTCAAGGTGCTACGGCATGCTCCGCCGGCTCCTGGTCTGGCTAGTCCACACCACCCACGCTAGGCTCCCCTCCACTCAGCTCCATTCCCCTCAGCTCCCAGCTCCATGCAGAATAGACCTTACCCAGATACCATCCAGGCTGTCTTGGGCTGGAGCCCTGCTTCCCTCCGCCACTTTGTGGGCTCTGCAGTTCTTCTCTGTTGTCTTTGGTGTGTGTGGGTTGAGAAGTCTGGTAACTGCCACAGCTCACTGATTCACGGTGCTAGGGCACGCTCCACCTGGCTCCTGGTCTGGCTGGTCGGCACCACCCACGCTGGGCTCTGCTCCACTCTGCTCTGCTCCCAGCTCCGTGCGCGAAAGACCTCACCCAGCAACCATCCAGGTTGTTCTGGGCTGGAGCCCTGCTTCCCTCTGCTATTTTGCGTGTCCTGCAGCTCTAGAATTGTTTTAGAGCCATTTTTAAACAGGTTTTTGGAGAGACTTGGCAGGGAGCTCACGCCAGTCCCTGCTTTCCAGCCTCCATCTTGGCTCCACCCCACAAGGTAAATTTCTTAAATCACAGATCTAATCACTCTGCTACCTGATAAACTCCATTGGTTCCTTATTACCTCTAGGCTCAAATGCAGACTCCTGTGTTTGTCATTTAAAGTCCTTCCTAGCCTTCATAGTCCAACCTACCTTTACAAGTTTGTGTATTATTTCCCTTCACTTACTTTACGGTCCAGCCAAACTGTCCTTCTTGCTATTTCTTACACATAAAATTCAGTTTCCCAATACTCCACTAGCTTAGAATGCACTCTCTAATAACTTCTATCTTTTCTTCAAAGCATAGCTCAAATGCCTTCTGAACAAAACTCTTCCAGGTCTCTCCAATTTCTAGTGCCTCCCACCACAAAATTACCTTGTATTAATTTCATATATTATTGTGTATATACACATATATATGTATATTATATACTTACATGTGTGTGTGTACATATATACATAGATAGATAGATAGATATAGAGAGAGATAAAGATGTATATGCATTCATGGAACCATTCGTTTTGTATTTGTATCCATGGTGCTTAGCACAATGCCTGATATGTTGTGGATACTCAAGAAATGCTTGTTGATTGAGTAATTCATTGAATGAAGAAGTTCAATAGACTTAGCCACATAAAATACAAAATGAAAGAAAGATGTTACGACTAAAATGATTTCTTTTTGCCATATTGAAGATTCATAGTTTCTTTTATAATCTATCAATGATTTAAAAAATAACTAGCAGGAAGTACAACTTACAGGGTTTTTTTTAAAAAGCAAAGTTACTTTTCAGGCTTTATCTTATATTATTAGATGCTATGTTGTGAGTAATTTTTTCTAACAACTTTAGAACATAAATTAATGATCATTCTCTCCTTTTGATGAACACAGAAGTGCCAAAAATAGTATATATTTAAACACCTTACCAGTTATTTTCTTCATCCAAAAATAGCACATCAGCTGAAAAAGACACTGGCTTCATTGATTTAAAACTGATGTGAGAAATTAGTCCTGTGTTTACTCCATCTGGTGAGACTTCAATTTGTTTGCCATTTGGAAAATCCACAGAAAGGACGTCTATCATAACACCGTCATAGAGCTTAATTGTTGGAACTCGGGCATACACTGCTGATTTCCTGTTTTCAAATTAATCATAACTGTTAGTCCAAAATAACTAAATATTAGATTCTCTATACACCTACCAATCTGTTTCGTACCATCACATCAACAAAATACTTACAAAGATGTTATCAATATTATTTTCTATGTATTTATTACAGTATGATTATAATAACCTAGTATAAATAAGCAAAGTCATTATTCTAAATCTACTTTAACTAAAGCTTCTCTGTATATCAACAAAGAAGCCAACCATTTCAAGATTAGCTTAGTTATAATCATAACATTAGCCTAAACAGTACTCTTCTTAAATATGTTTTTTTTAATATATAAATTGGGACAATGAACAATACTTCTACTTCTAAAACCTTAGTTTTTGTTACCTATATTGTTTATGTAACTGCAAATAAATAAAGGAAGGAAAGAAGGAAGGAAGGAAGGAAGGAAGGAAGGAAGGAAGGAAGGAAGGAAGGAAGGGAAGAAGGAAGGAAAGGAGGAAGGTAGAAAGGAAGAAAAGAAGGAAGGAATGAAGGAAGGAAGGAAGGAAGGAAGGAAGGAAGGAAGGAAGGAAGGAAGGAAGGAAGGAAGGAAGGGAGGGAGGGAGAAAATAAGCATTTTTAGGCACCTGCTACGTGCTAAGCACTGTGCTAAGTGCTGCAGATGCCCACAGAAAATTAAAACAGTCCCTGCTCTCAAGGGGTTCACATATAGAGGGATTCAGGTAGAATTCATATGTAAAAGGTTCCATGATCCTCAGGGTTCGGCACCAAAGAAAATAGTAATACATAATGTTTCATATCATTCCACTGAAAAAAAACTGTATCAGTTTCTGATGTTGAACTAATTTACAGTTCCAAGCTTTGTCTTTAGTAGTATGAACTTTCTTTTCTAGATTCTTTAGGCTACTGTATCCACAAAAGCAGGTGCCAGGCCACATCTCTACATGCAGTTGCTTTCCAGGATGATAGGATGTGAGGACTGGCTGAAAGCAGGACTTACTAAATGTGGGGATGCTGCCATTCTTAGGACTTTCTTGGACTCACCTGCCAGTTCGTAGCAGTTGTTCAACAATCAGTGGTGGCGGGGGTGAGGAAGGTGGCCTCCTCCACAGTGAAATCACTCTCTTAGTGATAGCAATGGGACCCAGGCTAGAAGCAGGACTACTCATGAGAGAGGGAAGGGGGAGGGAGGACTGCTAATCCCAACGCTCTAGAAATCAGGCCATCTGGGTCTCAAGGAAGGAGGTGGTGATGGTGATTTTATTCTCCTGGCCAAGCTGTAGTCTTTTTCTTTAATGATACCCATTAACTGCATGAGTATGTTTTAGAACTCTTTATGAGAGGCGAATCATTCAAGAAAAAGTTCCTAGACAAATCTGAAATATTTTCAATGTTGATGCTAATTAACCTTGGAAAATTTTCAAGTAGCCCTTGTAAATGATGATTTAAAAAAAATCACAAGTTCTAGTTTCCTATAGATTATTTACCATCTTTATACCTTCACATTCTCACAGTTAGATAAAAATGTATAAGCCATGGATATAAAAATGTCAATCATATTTTAATACTTGGAAATCAACATAATGAGTAAAGAAAAATATCTAATTTATACATTAATTATTTTAGAAAAGGTTGCTACCTTTTTATTGCCACCACTAACAGAATATTTGTTCTGTTGAAATATACTGCCACTATAGCCTTGTTTATTTGTTGCTGCTTGTCCTTCATTCTCAAAGAGGACTATGATATCAGAAAGATGATGCCATGACTTGCAAGTGAATTGGATTTAAGTGAGGGAGGCCTGTGCAAGGTCACCAGCCTCACTCTCTCCTCTGGAGGCATTTAGGTCCAGTGATAAGATATAGATCAGGATGACTAGAGATGACGCCTATAGTCTTATGAAGTCGTGTAATCACATAATAGTACTGATTACAAATGAATAAAGCATTTCTTAAGCACATACGATGTGCAAAGCATTGTATTAGGCTTTGGGGTTACAAAAAGAAAAGTAAGAAGTCTGTGCTCTCAAGGAAGTCACATTCCAATGGGGGAGACAATACATATGGAAGGTTTCAGCTGCAAATCAGATGGAAAAGTCCTTAGGTCCTTAGAATGCAGCAGCAAAGCAGAGATGGCAATGCTTCTTCTTCAATGTCATTTCCATTGATAAAATCACGTCAGTTTATGATGCTGAACCATTTGACAATGTCAGACACTTTGCTGATAAGAATTTTCTTTTTTCAGTCTTCAACAAATGTGACTACAGCAGCTGCAGGAGCAATTTAAGGCTCTGTCTCCATAGGGGTAGATTCTCCCTAGGATGATAGATGTAGGCAGTGGGCTGCGAGCCTTGCTTTTCCAAAGGCTTTGGGGTTCAGAGTCCTGGAATATTTACATCAGAATCTGAAGGGAGACAATAGGCAAGGTGGTGGTAGTGGTGGTTTGACTTGCCTGGCATATGCTGTGTCCTGTCTTTCCCTTAGGGGACCCATTGCTTCAGCTTGGCTGGTTTGCCCACCCTGTGTATGGTAGTTGGTCAACATTTGGTGGGGATGATTTATGATTAAGAATACAGGTAGCTGCTAGAACACAATTATAATGAAAAATGGGAAAGGACAATTTTGAAATTAATTTGATTTTCTCACTCTTTGAACTATTGCCATCTAGGCTTATATGTGTTTATATAAGAACATGTATGTCAATGAGAGGCAGTTGGTCATAGGAAGTCAGGCATTAAAATTCAATAATGCTCTCTAGATACAGTCAAGGTACATTCTAATTTCAATGCAAATATGGGAAAAGTAAAGATGGGGAAATTTAGGGGTGGAAGAATATGGTTCACAAGAAAGAAATCAGAGTGGCTAGTGACTTTCTTTTTTAAAAATTGACAGGAGCTAGGTATGATAAGCACAAAATAAGACCACAAAGAATGAAACTGACCACATTTTAAGGGATGGGAAAAGACTCCTTATTGATACAGATGTTATCCCATTCACCATCAGACTATTTTACAATAAACAAAAAGAAAAAATGAGAAAACATTCAATTTTAAATGACTTAACCCTGAATGGACTAAGTTATTAAAATCAAAAATGGGAAATGAATAACAGTAACAACATCAATGCTGACTATTATAATTTCATCTAAAACCTTTAAATTAATTGCAACAGCAGGGAAAACTAAAGAGCCCAAAAAGTACCTTAGTCAATAAACATCTGACTTACTTGCCAAATGGAGGGAGATGGCTGCCAAAGGCGATATCAGTTTAGACTATAAACTCATCTATAATATCTTACAAAGACAAACAGTGAACGATTATAAGCAGAGAGCACTAATTTAAAGGAAAAAGATTCATTAAAATTCTTGGATCTTTTTTTTTCCAAAATAGATGGTGAAAGTGGGCCTTTCTAGAAGACATTTTTTTGGTATAATTCCTGCTCCACCTCATAATGGTGTCATAAGTGGCAGGATGAATGTGTGGGGGGTGCTATCTCTCCCCCTTCTCCTATGAACTAGCCTTAGTGCTGCCATTTCTGGTTCTGGTGACCATGTCAGTGATTTGGGGTCTACTTCTGGCTATCTGGTAGCCCAACTATGAAAGGGTTTTGTGTTTTACTAAAACTTGGAGAACTCTGAGTGGTTACTGGGTCAACTCATCACATCCCCATGACATTAGTAGAGGGTCAGGTGGCTACATCAAGGGAAGAGAAATTTTTAGGTTGTCTTCTTAAGCTGTGACACTTCAGTGTGGCATGTACTGTAACTCTGGACTACCTTGGAAGGCTGGGCATCACTCATTCCCCTTAGCCCCACACCTCATATATAACATGAACCCACTTACACCATCTTGAGCCAAGGTTCTTGCCTGTCTTTTCACCTTTGTGTTTCCTTTGCTACTTGGGCAAATGAATATGGTTCTCAAGGTCTAGGATTGGAGGTGATCTTGTGAGTCTAAGTGGTCAAGAGGTCCTGGGTCCAATAAGGGAGGTGGGTAATTACAATAGGTCAAACAGTAGACAGAATGGCTTCAGGGAAAGTGTAAGCACCAGAGGAAATGACTAATAACAGCAGGATTGGCCCAAGTCTGACTCCTTTATCAACAGATATGTGTGTGTGTGGGTAGGTGCTTTAGGCAATACAACAAGAATATAAAATCCCTAATTAGCAGTCCTGCAAAATGCTCTAAATTCTGATGAAGTTTAACTTACCAGGCTTCCAGAAGATTGTAACAGTAATTATAAGTCAAGTTGCTGAATCCGGCTCTGTTAACTCATGCTTGTGAATCTTTTATGCTTTGTATTTCTTTTGTGTGTAGGAATAAATTACTTGTCCCATATCTGATATATATTGTATATTGAGTGTCTTTTTTCCACCCTTTCTTGTACTTCTGTTTCAGATGGCTTTTAATACCAGAGTGAGTCTGCTGATTTTGTTGTTAAGGTACCTTGTTGTACCCTCCCTGGGCCACCAACTCACCCTACCTCCAAATTCAGACTCATACGCTAGGTACCTTGAGAGATGACTACCAGAGATTCAAGGTTCTCTATGGACCTGCAAAAGCTGTAGCTTACCCTTCCGTAGATACTGTTTGCTTTCCAAACAGCTTAATTATTCTGGCTTGGCTTGGTGTAAGTAAAACTAATTTTTAACTTTTATGAATTACATTCTTGATATGGAAAGGATTGTCATTCTTTTTCTTATTTGTGTCCCCAGTAATTAGTTCAGTGCCTGCCACATAGTAAGTAATTAATAGATGATTACTGAATTGATTGAACTTTTCCCAGGAATGGTTATAATCACCCAGTATTTAAAGCAATTTGCTTTTTTATACATATGTTTGAATTTAACAAAGCTTGGATTTTACATCTGGAATTCAAGAATATCTAGTATTTCCATATAATATAATATATTAAATTATGTGTACCAATTTTTACAACTTCATTTGTATTTGTATTTTCCATACAAAAACACAATTAATGAATATCCTTCCCTACTATAGAAATGAGCCATAACAGACATCAATAGGACACAACAAGAAAGGAGCCTACGTAGCAAATTTATATTAAGTAAATATTTACCTGAAATAGTTTTGGGGAATAATGTTGATATCTATCCCAGTTTTCACGCCCAAAGGAACAGGAGTCAAAAACACAAATGGAGGGTCAAAGGTTAACTTGGGTGTTCTCACAGTTCCTGTTAGTGTTAACAATCGGTAGCAAACAGGATCGTCCTTCAGATGAAGAGGAACTTCGGCAGTATATGTTCCAGGACACACTGATGAAAAGTTTAACAAGTATTCACCCATGTTAATGTGTAGGGGGAAATGACATTTAAAATAACATAGAACAAATTCGAGGATGTTATTTGTTTTAAAAGTATTAACTGTAGTCTTTGTATCCTCAGAACCACATAGAATTCCAGGCACATAGTAGGCACTTAATAATGTTTTGATTTAAAAAAATAAAAATAATAATAATTTTTTGATTTACAAATTGAATCAAAGATCTGTGATTTATTCCATATGGGTACTCCCTCCAGTAAAGCAAATTCTTGGGTGCCATAGTTCAATGGTGTAAGCAAATAGAAATTGGGGGCTGGGGTGACACTCAACCTTATATAATGATCCTGAGCATCATATATTGATTTAGCAAACCACATATTAATATTATCGGTGTTTTATTGCATTTTTATTTATCTTGTTAAATATTTCCCAATTACTTTTAAATTTGGTCCAGACATCAGTCAGGAGTGCAATGAATCACATGTTTAACCTGTCCTAATGATTTACTCTGACTAAAATTAGGCTAAGTGGAGCAAAGATGATGAAGAAAAGGCAGGGACTTGGCTGAGTCTCCTCCAAACCCCTCTGAACACCTTAAAATAATGCCCTAAAATAAATTCTGGTGTGGCAGAACCCACAAAAGGTTGGAGCGAAACAATTTTCCAGCCCAAGACCATTTAGAAGGTTGGTGGGAAAGCTCTGTCACACTGGGTTGAGAGTGGAGTACAGAGCAGTGCAAGCCAGACCAGTGCAGACCAGGACCCAGAAAACCAGGAGCAGGCCTTGGGAGCCAGTGAATCAGCAGTAGCAGAGGCTGCCTCTGGAGATCTCAACCCACAGATGGTAAGGGGGTTGACAACTGATTAGAGGGAGATTATAAGGATCTCTTTGCCAGCACTGGGGGTAGGACGTTGTTGCTTTGCCCATACTCAGATCTGGGTCATAATCTTGGGAGGCAATCCCAGGGTGAGGAGGAGCACTAGCACACCAGAGCTTGCAGCCTCAATGGAGCAAAGACCCTTGTCACAGTTCCAGGGCAGAAAAGAGTACTCGCAGTCACTCATAGACCAGAGCACAGGCCAGGAGAGCAGTAAAAACCTCTCCTCAGATCATAGCACCTTGGAAGAACATAAAACTTACAGGTCCCTACAAGTATCTCTGACAACAGCTACATAACACCCCTTAAGCTTGGGACAGTGCACCCTGCACCCTGGAAGCAAAGCCCCACTTTACCAAAGAGTAAGAACTCAAAAAATAGGCTGGAAAATTAGCAAACAACAGAAAAAAAATTCTTCTCTGGCTTTCTTCAAGCCTCAGCTAAAGTGCCATCTTCTATAAAGGCCTCTTTAAAACTAGTGCCCCCAATTTATCCTGTGTAAATCTTATTTGTACATAGTTGCTTGCATGTTGTCTCCCTTCATTGGACTGTGAGCTCCTTCAGAGAAAGGACTGTGTTTTGCCTTCTTTTGTGTCCTCCATGTTTAGTGCAGTGTCTGGCATACAGTTGGCTCTTAAGAACTGCTAGTGGACTGACTCATCAATAGATGTTTGTTATCTACTTTTATTACACCTGTAAAATCCATCTCTCCTCCCAAGTTCCCTGTTTCTATTGAAAGCATCATCCCCCCAGTGAACCAATTTTAAAACCTTGGAGTCAGCTTTGACCCTGCCCTATCTTTTCTCCTCCCATGTTCCAACAGTTGACAAGTTGTATCATCTACCTTGACAGTATCTCTAGTATCTATCCCTTCAACTCTTATCACACTGTTGTCACCTCGTGTCAGGCTCTAATACATAAACAATTCTTTGAAAACTTCAAAGAAATATATGTTATTATTATAATTTTCTCATCTGTACTAGTATAATGATCTCCTAACTGGTCTCACAATCTATAGCCTCTTTCTTCTCCAAGCCACACTCCACACTGCTACCACAATAACTTTCCTAAGGCATAAATCTGATTATATCCATCTCCTAATAAAAACATTCAATGGTCTCTCTAATACTATGAGATAAGATCCTCTAGAATATGACTACTTTCCTAACCTACTTCCCCATCTTATTTTACACTCTTCTCCACGTACACTCCAGGGACAGGCCAACATTTCATTCTGTACTCTCATTTTCATGATTCATGCCACCTGTCTCTCATCCCCAGATCACTCTCCCTTTCTTATTTTGTCCTGTTAAAGTCTTCAAGAGTCTCAATTCTCTTTCATGTTCCTTTTCCTTATTTTCTCATTTGAAAAGAGTTGGAGGAGATACTGAGGTTAGTTAAGATCTAGTCCCTACAGGCTGAGAATTGACGATATCTCCCATTTATTTAGGACTTCATGGCTTAACAAGTACTTTTCTTTCTCTCTCATTTCATTTTCACAATTGTCTCATGAAGAATCTGGAGCAAGTGTCATGCACGCATTTTTACCAATGAAGAAACTGAGGCTCAGAGAGTTAATTGATTTGCCCCAAATCACACTAGTAGTAAGTGGTAGGACCAGGAATGAAATCTAATATTCTGATCAAAGTTCAGTAATTTTTCCACTATCTCAAACTAGTAATTTCTAAATTATTATTTTAATAGATCAATTTCCTCCAAGAGTTAATTCAACCTCAACCACATTAAGAAGTTTAATAAAAAGTCGGCTATGTTGTACAAACATTCTGGGAAGAGTCAAAGTTACTACAATAAATATGGATAAACTAGCACGCCTTTAAATGCGAGTGAATAAAGTGATATTGTATTACTCTATCAGCACAGAGATTATAGGGAGAGTATGATAAGTTTGGGTTTTTTTTTACCCCAACCTGTACTTCTATGCAAAAATGCATGGAAGCCTTAGCCTTTTTTAAAGCATTCCTTTGCAATTGGTCTAAAATTTATGCTACATGTAGATGTACCATTGAACGACCCCAAAAGGTAAACAACAAAACCCTGGAATTTTTTTAGAGTGAAGCAAATTTTAATTTATACAGTTAATTAGACAACTTTGTAGAGGATATTCCATTTAATACTGAAAACTAATGTATTGAGTTAGAAGTCGCTAGCTCTCATCACCTCTCCTAGAATAAAGATGAATTTAGACATTTTATTATAAGCACAATTTGGTACAGCCTCATTTGCTATTCTGTATCCATTAAGAGAGGCAGTCAGGAAGCACTCCAAGTTCAAATATAGTAAAAGTGGGCCCATTTTTGCATAGGCTGTGCTGGTCACTTAAGGGGGCAAAGAGGATATTTGGCTTCTTTGATATCTGAAGTATAAAAGACACTATGGGGAGTCCAGGGATTTGGCAGAATTCCCATTACCTTGCAGTGGTTCCTTTCTGACTTCCCAATAATTACTAACAGGAATACAGAGGAGAGGGGAATAGTGTTTCATCTGAGTTTATATAGTTGTTTGTTTCCCTTCTCCCACCCACAACTTTGGGAATTGCATCCTTTCTTAAGTTCATTCTAAGTAAGGAATTTTCATTGTATTTTATGGTTCACAAGTACCTTATTATATCCACATCCTAAACCTGAATTGCTGGACTGGCCTGAGCTAGGCCTGGCCTAGAATACTAAATGATTCTTGCAGGGAACTGTATGCATTAAAAAACACGATAATGAATGCATGAGCAGACAACCACTCATACTTTTGTCTCCTCCATCTCATTTGTTTCAGCCCTTAACTAGACTTAGTACTCTTTGATGGGGCTTTAAAGCTTCCATGCAAATATGAAATCCTAGCACTACATTTACATGGAAAAACAGCCATATGATTAGTTTCCCAGAGGAACTCATAGTCTCAATTCTCAATAGTATCCTAATAATAGAATAGTGGAAGGAAGGAAGGAAGGAAGGAAGGAAGGAAGGAAGGAAGGAAGGAAGGAAGGAAGGAAGGAAGGAAGGAAGGAAGGAAGGAAGAATAGATGAAGGAACAAAGGAAGGAAGGAAAGAGGGGGAAATAGAGGGAAGAAGGAAGGAAGGAGGGAAGGAGAGGGAAGGAAAGAAGGAAAGAGAGAGGAAGGAAGAAAGGGAATCTATTCAAGCACAGCTCTGCAATCTATAGTTTTTCACATTGAGCCAATATGATCAGTCAATGCCAACATAAAGAAAACACAAAGATCTCAAGCTAAAAATATTCTGTGATGCTAGTGGAAAGTTTTTGAGAGACTGAATGGCCCAAAGGACTATATGGCAAGTTTGGAAAGTCTACAAATTCTAAATCCTGATCTGTAGCTGATTTTTTTTAATTTGGCCCTGAGTACTATGCCTCAAATCACTTCACTTGAAAAATAAAGATAATAATACTATAGTGTCTCGCAACTAAGAAAAACTGTAAAGAATTACCAATTTCAGTGCTCTTTGCAAATGAAAAATAAGATTGAAATGATATCTCAAGTATTTATGTGGATATGAACTATAAGCTTCTAAAGATAACACATTAAAATCAGGTACATGTACTTCTTGAGTCTTCCTTCTTCATTTATTTCCATTCTCATCACATCATGGTCTTCCTACTTCCAGCCCTCCCCTGATCCCAATTCATTTTTCTCAGTATTTCCAGGCAACTCTCAAAGTACATAAGTTGCATAGCAGTTGCCAATATTCATTGGTAGAAGGAATTTCCTCACTGGGAGTACTCAGTATTAATGAAGTCACAGGTCTGGTCCAAAGAAAATAAATGAAATTGGTCTAACTACATTGAGAGCTTTGTAGTTTCTCTCTAAAAGTCTTCAGAGGCTCAGTCCCTGGAGTTTCTGAACTACAGTCACCAACAAATATATTTATGTTTTCATATTCTGAAGCTGTGTATGAGGATTTGTACTGGATGTTATATCCGGTTTCAACAAGCATTGCAGAATTCTCATTTTGATAATAACTGCAGTGAGCACTGGAAAGTAATTCATACACACAACAGCATATACAGAAAGAACAATAATAAATTTTAAATGAATCTAAGAATTATATAACTAGAATGATCCAGCTTGTCCATAGCGAAGAGAGGCAAAAACACATCTCTCTCCTTTTTTTGCAGAAGACAGTGATTCTAGTAAGGTTTAGAACATTACATATACTATCTATGTGGTTGATGTGTTGAGCATTTTTGCTGAATTGATTTTATCATTTGTCACTTTTGAGGGGTAGGGATGGAGGAGGGATTTTTTTTTTTTGGAAATGCAAGTAATGGAAAAACAAAAAATATAAATAGAAACATTTTTAAAGAAATTTCATCATGTTAATGTTGACCCCACTCTTCCAGTTTGTCCATACTAATCAATCATTAAGCACATATTTTAATACTACTACTTATTATCATTATTCCATCTTGAGCTGTTTTCAGATATTTGATGGAGTTTGTGTAGAGACCTAGGCTCCTCTACAACCATTCATGTCATCATCTTAACAAGAATTGTGAGATGAATTGTATTGTTTGGTCTCCACAGGGTAGGGGTATGATGGCAAAGGCCAGAGGCCCTGGGAAGCTCTGTTCCTCTGGTCTAGGCAGTTGGATAGATAGTGTAGCAGGAGCAATGGAAAAGAAAAAGATTCGTCTGGGTCTTCGTCAGCCCTGCTGCTACTTCCTCTAGTCTGGAGGAGGTAAGACCGAGGCAGGTGAAGAGTGAGACAGGAAGCAGGTAAACCAAGTTTTAGTCCTACCCCGTCTGCCTCTAAGGCAGCTAGGTGGCACCACAGTGCATAGAACACTAGGCTTGGAACCAGGAAGACCTTTAAAAGGATCATGAAGAGTTTGACACAACTGAACAACGCCCCCTCTTCCTCTAATCAGGGTTAGAGGCAGGAAGTAGAAGGTGCTAAACCTTGGTGTTTCCACAATCTGGCTAGCAGCTTCTGTGGGGGTGTAAGATCCACCCACAGCCAGCACCCAGAAAGCTGCCAGCACGCCCTAAAAACACAGGTTCTTTTGATCTGCCTTAATAAGGAAAGCAAGGTGAAGGGGTTGGCAA
>JAQQSZ010006911.1:0-13460 GCA_028646595.1 Phalanger gymnotis
GCAAAATCAACCATATCTAATCACGGATATGCTCTTCTGTACCTATAGCCTCTCACCTTTTTCCCCATCTCTTCTCTGCGGTCAAGATTAGACATAAGAAATACAATTCTGCTACATTTCAGTAGCATTTTTTAAAAATTTACATTGTAACAGACACTCTGTATGTTGTTCTCTTGGTTTTGCTTACTTCGCTCTATATCAAGTCATACAAAACTTCCTGTGTTTCTCTGAATTTCTCATATTTGTCATTCTTTATGACACATTAAAAATCTATTATATTCATATACCATAATCTATTCAGCCATTTTTCAAATCTACGGCTACTCACTTTAGTACTAATTCTTAATACCACAAAGTGAGTATTTAGAATTAGTATTTACTATTAGTATTTTGGTACAGATGGGACCTTTGTATCTTTCACCTCCTTTGGGGCTATATTTCTAGCAGTAGGATTCCTTGGTATAAATAGTTTCATCAATTCTTTGACATCATCCTAAATCATTTTTCTAGGATGGCTGAACAAGTTTTTAGCAATTTGTGCTCATCTTCCCACAGCCTCACTGTCAGACATTGACTATTTTTGTCTTTTTTCAATTCTGCCAGTTTGGTAGCTGTGTGGCACAACTAATTGAATTTGCATTTCCAATATTTTCAGTGATCTGGAGGAATCCTTCCTATACGGTAGTTTATTGTAGTTTGCAATTCTTCTTTTGAAAACCCCAAGAAAAAACAAAAACAAAAAAAGTAATATGCTTTGATCTGCATTCAGACTCCATAGTTCTTTCTCTGGATGTGGACAGCATTTTCCATCATGGAAATTGTCTTGGAATTGTCTTAGATCACTGCATTGCTGAGAAGAGCTAAGTCTATCAAAGATAGTCATCACACATTGTTGTTGTTACTGTGTACAATGTTCTCCTGGTTCTTCTCACTTCATTCAGCATCAGTTCATGTAAGTCTCTCCAGGTTTTTCTGAAATCTACCTGCTCATCATTTCTTATAGAACCCTAGTATTCCATTACATTCATATGCCACAACTTGTTCAGCCATTCCCCAGTTGATGGGCATCCCTTCAATTTCTAATTCATTGCTATCATAAAAAAAAGCTGCTATAAACATTTTTGTACATGTGGCTTCTTTTCCCTTTTTTATGATCTCTTTGGGATACAGACCTATTAGCAGTACTGCTGGATCAAAGATCTTTATTAAGCACCTATTACAAGTCAATACTGTACTGAGCACAAGGAGAAAAAGTGAATAGTCTCTGATCTCAGAGAGGTTACACTGACATTCCACTGCCACTGTTCCACTGTTACCAGCAACATAATAATAGCTACTCACCTAGACAAGTGAGGAACAGAGGGAGGAGGGGCAGGACACCAGAGCCAGCCTGTAGCAAAGGGTACGGGCATCCAGATATGGCTAGTTCTCTCAGAAGTCATTTGGGACAGAGCCTAAGGCCAATGAAACGTGAACTGTCCAGCTTGGGAAAAAATGCAACAGCTTTGAGATCCAGACCCCAGGCAATCAAAGAGGAAGGAGTCAGAAAGAGAGTAAGAAGAGAATTTAAGGGGAAAATGACTAAAATTTCCAAAGGTCATAAACCAACAGGGAAGATATTAATAACAGAAAGGAATATGGCCTCTTGATTAGTTATGTGAGTCCATTCATCTGTGAATAAATAAAGCAAGACAAAAGAAAACGAGGTAACCCTTGATGAGGCTGAGAATCCTGTGGATTCCCAAGACAGCATGTGAGCACAGCAGGATGTTTCCAAATAGTTTAAAAGGGAAATAAGAATTGTGTAAGCAGAACTTATGGACGGCATGGCAGAAATAATTGGCAGATAGAAAAACTTGAATCCAGGGTGGCAAGTCTCACCAAAGAAACAAAAGAGAAAACAACTGATTGGGAATGGCAAATACACAGAAGTGAAGAGCATTCCACTGTCATATTCTGGACTCTGACTAAGAAAGGAAAACCTTCACATGAAGGTTAAGAATGAAATATGGAAGTTAAATTCATCATGTAAATCTGTTGATAAAGGAAACCACTAGCTCTCATAAACAAACTTCATCACTGGCTGCTAGCTAGGCTAACAAAATGTAGATTCAATGATTAATAGTACTTGGAGGCTTTAAGAAGTTAAAAGTAATACCACCCTCATCCCACATTTAATTATCTTAAGAAGTCATTCAAAATGATGGGAAAACTCTATGCCAGGCAAAGTAATATGAATTTCAACCTAAATCATTCTGATATTTTGGTCATTAAATTAGATTGTCCCAAAAGATAAATAGATTGCAACCGCAGTATCATGAAGCTAAGCAGGCTTGATTTTGGAGGCAGCAAATTTTCCAAACTTAGAATGCTTTGTGGAGAGAGGAAAATTGCCTGTCTTGAGAAAATGATGCACTCCATGAATGATTTCAACAATCAAGTGTAAAGATAATTAATGCTAGCTGATTGAAGATTACTTCTCCTACACTGTCATCTAGCATAGATGGCATACATATTAAGTTTCTAGACTAGCACTTTACAATGGAAAATTGGTTGAGTGTGGAAAATTGGCTCCTTCATTAACTCTTCATTATTTGCTTCCTCTATTTTATTGGTATTTCTCATAGCCTATACCTCTCTTCTCCCCACTATATTTTTGCAAGGCCATTAAAGTCACAAAATCTACTCTAGCAAGCTTTAGCAATCCACTTGCCTTATTACTGTCTTTTTAGAATCCTAACACCACACCTTGGCTTTTTATTTTGGCAGGTGATCCTGCCTTTCTAAAGACTGCTGGGTGTCCTCACTCACATCATTATCCCACGTTACAGATGTGCCACTCATCCCATCTGGTGCTAACTTATTCAACACAAAATAATATTACCACTGGGAATGTAGTCTGGGGGTTTTTTCAGGGGACTGAATCTAAGGCTTGTGAGTAAGAATCATAGCACTCTTTAGAGTTCACCTTCCATTCAGGAAGAGCTCTGTTTGGCCTAAAAGATAAAAATTAATCTTATTTTTAAAGCATCCTGAGAATAAGATTTCATAACTTCTCCCGGCAATCACTCTACAGTATGCCATCAATGTGAAGATATTATTTTATATAAACTAGATCCTTAGGCTGCAGTATAGAACCCTTGCTCAGGAAAAGCAAGCGGTAAAAGAGAATAAATATTATTAGATAAAAGAAACAGAGGAGAGGCACCCCTGAGAGTGCTAGAAATGGAAGAGGCATAAGGTCCTGGCAAGGCAGCAAAGAAACAAGGTGAGAAAAAATAGTCAAGTCACAGGGAGATCAACGAACGTATACCTTCACAAGCATAAACTTTAGGTAAACAGAGCTATGGTATGAGGCACATGTTCATTCACCTTTGCTTCTTAATGACAGTAGCTGATTTTCTCATAGTGAACTCCACGTCTACTATTAAGTGCTGACATGTGCTGTAATAATGATTACATACACATTAACATCTGTTAATATTCTTCTTATGAAACCTCACCTCTTTGGTTGCATTGAAATATGATCACAGCAAACAATTAGAAATAAAAAAGATTTATCTACAGGGAAATGGTTAAATAAATCATGGTACACGAAATTAAGTAATATTACTGCACCATGAGAAATAATTTATAGGAATCATTCAGAGAGATATTGGAAGAATTGTATGAACTGGTGCAGAGTCAAATAAGCAGAACCAGGAAAATAATATAATACTACAAGGGCTATGACAATGTAAATGGCAAGAACGAAAAAAACTACATACTACATAACTGTAATGACCAAGGTTAGCCCAAAAGCTTAGTTCCAAATGGGAGTCACCTGTTTAAGGATGACACGGATGAGATGACCAACCAACAGAGTCTACACGGAGAATAAAAGAGGTACCTCAAGAGAGCTTTATGGGATACCCAGGCTAAAGGAGTACAACACAGATAACAATCCCACAAAGGAGACTAAAAGGGAATATTCAGAGAGGGAGGAAGGGAACCAGGATAGTATGTCACAAAACCACAGGAGCACAGGGTGTCTAAGAGATTTTAACTGAGCAGTGCATAAAAGACACAGGAGGATAGCTAGTAAGATGGGTAGGATTTAATAAGTTCTGTTTGTTTTTAACAGCTGGGGAAGCTAAATATTGTTATAGCCAGTTGAGAAGGAATAAGCAGAGAAAGATTCAAGAAAAAAACACACATGTGATTGGGGTCTCTCTCTCTCTCTCTCTCTCTCTCTCTCTCTCTCTCTCTCTCTCTCTGTTGTCTAGTATTGTTTTTTAATTGGTATAAGGCTGCACCAATGCAGATTAGCAATTTATCATTGACTTACATGCTTAGTCTCCAACATTACTGAGAGGGTAAATTACTTGCCCACAGTCACAAGACCAGCACACATCAAACGTAAGACTTAAACCGAAATCTGACTCTAAGGCCAGCCCTCTATCCAAAACATAACACTGACTCTCAAGTAATATGCTGCCCTAGAATGAAAGAAAAATATTGTGATTTTTGTGACTTCCGAAGTTCCAAACATTACAGTTTGGTAATTAACTTAATGCCAAAAAATGACATATTTTATTTCAGTTTGTGTCACATCCAATGAGCAGAAAAACAAAGATAAAAAAGAGGAGAATGAGCAAGTCAACAAGCATTTATTAAGCACCTACTGTGTGCCAGGTACTAAGATACCGGGGATACAAAGAAAGGCAAAGAAAGAGTCAGTCCCTGCTCTCAAGGAGCTCATAGTCTAATAGAGGAGACAACATGGAACATGACTGATAATATCAAAAGGTGCAGAGTAAAGGCCATCAGATTTACAAATTAAGTGATCATTTGCAACTTGGGAGAGAGTAGTTGTAGTCAGATGGTAAGGCCAGAAGCAAGATGGCAAGGAGATGAAAAGTGAAGTGAGTAGCGAGGAAGCAAAAGCAGTAAGTGTACATGATTCTCTCCAAGAGACTGGCAATGAAAGTCAGGAGACATTTAAGGAAATAAAAGCTCGGATGAATGGCTGGGTCAGGTGAAGATGTTGCAAGGTTTAGAGAAGCCTGCTTGTGTTTGTAGACAGTGGAGGGAAGGTCTGGCTGTGAGAAAAAGGAGAGAGAATAATCAATGGGCAAAGCTCCTAGAAGCAATGGTACCGAGGGCACAGGTAGAGAGGGTTTGGTCTTAGCAATGACAATAATCACTTATTCTTCAAACACAGGAGTAAAAGCTTCTACTGTTGCTTCCCATGGGAATCCAGGAAGACATAAAGAAGGAAAGCCTACAGAGTCCATCACAGAATAATTTTCTCTTATAGTAAGAAGGGACCGAAGAGTCAATCATGTCCAACAATCTATGTGATTAATCCATTTTCTTGATAATATATTGACAGATGGCTATATAGCCTCTGATTGAATGTTCCCAGTGGTGGGAAACTCATACCTCGGAATAGACCTGTTTCATTGTCTGACAGTTCTAATTGTTACAAAGTTCTTCCTTATAGCCCGGGCCAAAACCTTCCTCCTTTTAACTTCATAGTTCTACCCACAAAGGAAATGTAATCTTTCTTTCACATGAGGGCCCTTCAAATATCTGAAGTAAGTAGAATCTTTACTCTGCCATTCTGAACTAATTAACTGAAGTTTCCTTTACTTATTTCGGGAAATACTTTGAGGCAGATGAGTGGCACAGTGGATAGACTGCTGGACTTGGAGGGACGTCAGTCTTCTCTCAGATATCAACTGCATAACTCAGTCTCGGTTTTCTCATCTGGAAAATGGAGCCAATAATAGCACCTATGCCCAGTGTCATAGTGAAGACCAAATGAGATAATGTACGTAAACCACCTCGCAAACCTGAAAGTGTTTGCTATTATTGTTATTATTGTTGTTTCTTCCTGTAAATAATTAACAAAAGCACATTCGGTTCTCCAATAATGAAGGGTGGTGGAAAAGCAGAATAGGGTGCTGAAGCCAAAGTCCTTCCCTAGCCTTTGGGAGGGCGGGGCGGGGCTGACCTCAGTAAAACTACAAGGGCTTGATTTTTTCATTAAGTTAATCAATAGCTAAGAACCTAAGTCCCATCCTCTGCAGTGGTTTCTTGACTTGTCTCTGTACAGGATCTACGACTCCCAGACCCAACTTTGGACCTGTTGCTCCTAGATTTATATCACATTTTCCCATCTAGATCGGCTACTTTGGTGGATTTCTGGCTTTGATCTCAGAAGTACTAATCAATCACTCTCTTGGCTATTTGGAAGGGCCTGCCCAGCAAGCAGGCACGCACATGGCTTTCTCCCAGGTTTCTTGACACTCTTTCTTCCTCATAAATGCCCACTATTCATTCCCCAGTATATACAACTACCATTCCCAGATACAGCTGTAACAGGTACTTGGGAGGAGAAGAGAATGCTTCTAACTTTGATCATAGTAGGGCTCAGCTGCATTGAGTCAGCAATATGCTGTAGATTTTTAAATAAAACCTAGTAATAAGATAACCATTACATCTTCTCTCTCATAAACATGCACAATTCTTCCAATTAGTCTCGATAATAACATGACTTAAATTTTTTTTTACCATCCTGGTTGCTTCCTTATGGATGCACATTCCAGTTTGTCAATGACCCTCTTAAAATAGATTAGCCAGGATGATACACAATCCTGCAGATGTGGTTTAACAAGAACATGGCATATTGGTGCTATTTATTAGTTCCCGAGTATGGATATTAATGCATCTTAAGATTATATTAGCTTTTGTTGGCAGCCGCATCATGCAACTCATTCTCATTGCCCTAATAGTTAACAAAAATCCCCAAGTGTTTTTCTCATGAAGGAGTGTCTAGCCACAATCACTTCCAACCTATATTTTTACAGTTCTTCTTGAACCTTAGTTCAGGGCACCAATGAAATCATAGTTGTAGTCAAAAGAAATACAGGACTCATGCCTAACTAAATCTCATGTTTTTAGATCTGGCTCCATTACAGCTTGCTCTGAGCTCATTATGTCATTCAACAAATCAGCTCTGAGTTCTCTTCAAATTTGGCAAGCAAACCATCTAAATCACACAGCTTCATCTAAGTCATCAATAAAATTGTTGAATAGGGAAGGGCTAGCAGCTATCTCTTCAGAATGCTTTCCTCCAGGATGAAACTCATTTATTACTCAAGCCCAGATGGTGACTTTTACCAGTGTTGTAAGTAAAATGGGCTAGGCCAGTCTGGGACAGCAGGAGTTTTCCCATTAGCAATGCCAAATGCTTTCTCTTTACAGGAGGTCTTAGTCTGAATTGGAGCACTCTGGGTTTGGAAGACTGAGAAGCAAAGGTTCACAGGAAAAGGCATAAGGGTCTTGACTGTTTATGGGCCTAAGCCCATATAAGGGTCTTTTGTTGGGTGAAAAAACAAACAAACCTTCCTTTAACTGATGTTGTAAGTTTCTATGCAAACAACAGGGATGACATTCTTTTTTCTTGTATTATGGAAACCTACACACACAAAACAAATTCTGATTCCTTCCAGGCATCAGTAAAAGAGAGATAGTTTTTGAGAGAGGTCCCCAAGATTGATCCATTCAATGCAAATATTCTATAATTTGTAGAATCTACCTTCTCACTTTTGAAAACATGGGGATATTTGTCCAACGTGAATCTTCCAGAATCTATTCTCCCTACCCAGGATTCTTCAAAAGATCACTGACACAAGTAATCTTGCCTCCAAGATCTTTCAGCACCCTAGGATATAATTTGAGCCAAGAGAAAAAAATCATTTAGATGAACTATGCACCATCATCTTATTATCTCCAGCTTAAATTTCTTCATAACCACATTTGTTTTATCAATTTCTAGTCTGATGATCTATCTAGAGAAGATACAAGGAAAATAGATAATGAGTATTTCTGTCAAAATCTAGTAGGATGGATTTTAATAGGGATAAATCAAAACTATTATATTTAGATTAAAATAAATCATAGTCACAAGTACATGATGGGGAAGAAATGGCTATGCAGCTTTAATCAGAAAGTGACTTGGGAATTTTAAGGAGCTGTAGGCTCAATGTGAATCCATATTGTGGTCTGGCAGCCAAGAACCCAATCTCAGGTTGAACAAAGCAAAATATAGTATCTAAGAGTTGGGCAGTAATTGTCATGCTGCACTTATCTCTGATCATATCACATCTAGAGAACCGTGTTTGCTTCTGAGTCCCACATTCTAGGAAAGGCATCAATAAACTAAAAATTGGCTAGAGAAGAAGAGCCAGCATGGTGAAAGATCTTGATTTCATGCTATATGGAGATTAATTTGGGGCTTAAATTATTCTGGGGTTGTTTAGACTGGAAAAAAGAGACAGTTCAGCATTGAGATTAATGTGCTACCTGAGAGCCACGGATATTTGGATTCAGATCTCAGATGTCTACTAGCTAGTTCCAGGCCCAAAACATCCCAAAGAATCTTTGATGGTAGATGTGTTATTCTCCTAATCAACAAACTCCAGTGGCTCCTTATACTTCCATGACTGAATATAAAATCATCTGTTTGCCTTTTAATGCTCTAGATCAGGGCTGTCCAACCATAAGTTTTTATTGAAACAACAGAAAGTATATTTTGATTTGCCATCTTAGTGAGAGCTCTGCGATAGCTCAGGTTCATTTACTAAAGCATTTATGTAAATTTCTGTGCTTGTAGGTGGGCCCGCATAAATCACACTTTAGACAGCCCTGCTCTAGATAATTGGCCCCTTCCTACCTCTCCAGTCTTCTTACACCTTATTCCCCAACACATATTCCATGATCCAGTTACACTAGTTTCCTCACTCATTGTTCCTCCTACCTGACACGCCACATCCCAACTCCAGGCATTTTCATTTGCTAACCCCTATGCCTGGGGCTTTTTCCTTCATCATCTCTGCCTCCTGACTTCCTTGGCTTCTTTCAAGTCTCAGCTAAAGTCCCACCTTCTGCAAGAAACCCTTCCTGGTCCACCTTAATCCTAGTGCCTTCCTTCCATTGATCGCTTCCAATTTATATTGTATACATCTTGTTTGTATGTTCAATTCAATTTATTAAGCACATACTATGTGCCAGGCACTGTGCTAAGGGCTAGGGATACAGAAAGATGCAAAAGACAGTCTCTGCATTCAAGGAGCTTCCATAGTTGTTTACAGGTTGTCTACTCCATTAGACTGAGTTCCTTGAGAGCAGGGACTGGTTTTTGCTTTCCTTTGTATCCCCAGCATTTAGCACAGTGCTTGCCATATAATGGCTACTTAATAAATGCTTGTAGACTCAACCTCATTTCCCATATTCCCCTTCTCAGGAAATTCTTATTGGCTCCAAGGATGGTTTCAGATATTCTATACTGAAATGGAATTTCCAAATTCCCTTTCAAACTCAAACTCAGTGAAGAACTATACTTTCTACATCCATTCCAAAAGTTTCCCAACTTGGAAACTGGCATGATGTAACTTTCTTGAGTTAGTGGTAAGATCCACACGATTCGAACCCCTTGGTCTTGTGACAAAAGCCATTCTAGAGTGTTTAGTCAGTTCTAAGTTTGGGGAGGGGAATGGCACTATAAAATGAGCTGCGTAAAAAAAAAAAAAGGTATTTTTATGAGTTCTAGATACCTCTAACACCAGAGTCTGTGTGATGCAGAAATGGAAAGAGAAAATTTGGCAGCCACACTTAGGAAATAAGCATCATTTTCAAGGAATAAAACAACAACAATGGTTCCCTATGGATACAGTAAGTTCCACTTAATCGTAAAAATTGAAAATGAAAATGATCCCATATATCTCCTTGTCTATGTTCAAGTGGAAATTGTTCCCTGCAGAAAATTTTCTAGATTTGAAAGGGGTGGTTTGCTGTAGTCGTTAAAATTCTTTTTAGGAAAAAAGATGCTCTTCTAAAGAACATTTCTAAGGTTGAAAGTCTCACAGTTCTCTTCTCTTAGGTCCCAGTCAATTTTTTATTAATCAAGGACAGAGAAAAATCAAGCATCTTCTGGTGTATCTGCTACTTGCTTAAGTTTCCTCTCTTCTGAAATCCTCTTTAACTTGTCTCTGAGAAATTGGACAGCCATAATTACATTATTTGCCCACTCCTGACCCTCATCTCAGCTTCCCTAATACTCACCTTCACACACATGTCACTTTCAGTGCAAAATCACAAGCCAACCTTCTTGTTCTTAATGTTATATTTCATTGGCTCTTCGGGGCCCTAGAGCTTATCAATCTGAACATTCTCAGCCAGGTCAATGACAATCTGGGTCAGGTTTCTGATTGGCCTCACCAAAGCCAAAATTAGGAAAAAATCAATTTTTTGCTCTTCCTGATGATCTTAACTGACAGACACAAAAGCCCAAAAGGCTTTATATATCAACACTGAAATCTTTAGGAAAAGATTCACACATATGATGGAACACATTTATGTCATCTTCTAGACCAGTAATGCCCAACATTTTTGTTCCATGAACCCCTTTCAACAACAATAAAAAAGTTTTGAACCCCCGGGGTAATTTAATATACTACTCATAATACTCTTTACGACTATTTAATGCTTAAGGCATCATTAAAAATTTTTAATGCAAGCTCCTTGGACCATTGTTGAGAACCTTGGATTCACGAACCACCCAATGGGAACCATTGCTGTAGACACTGTACTTCTCTCTCCACTCGCAGATATAGTCCTCTAACTTGGTAGCAGCAATTTATCACAGGACTAGGTCTGGTCAACTGACACCGGCATCCTTGTTTACCTGTTTTTGACTTTAATAATTTAGTTTGCCGTCGGTTACAAAATAGCCAAACCTGAGTTTCATAAAATACCTTCAACCCAATCATACCTTTTACAGAAGACTCCACATAAAACATCTTCTTTGCTGAAACCTGATACAAAATATCTAAATCTAAAAGTGTTAGACAAAAATTTTAAGACAAAAAAAGCTTTTTGCACCCCACTCAACTGTCTGGGCTATTTTATATCAAAGGCAACAATCAGTTTTACATTAGATAGACAAAATAATAAATGCTATGCTTATGTTGTTTTGTAAACAAATTAAAATAATGACACTGCTGTCTAATCTGTCACTGATGTCTCCAAAAATTAAAAGAGAATTTTAAAAGCCAGATCCTGAACGCTAGAAAGAATTACAAATCACAAGTATATGCAATTCACCGAAAGACCTAGAATACTTCCAGAAAGGCTACATAAAAAGTATATGTAACAATTTGTCAATTTTCCTTTGCTAAACTTTATTTTATCCATCTTTAATTGCTATTCAAAAAGCATAGTAGCTCCTAAGTCAGGAAAGCCTTGGTTCAAGTCCCTGCATCTCTGACACAAACTACCTGTGTCAAACCAGATAAATCTGTTAACCTCTCAGTGACCCCCAGGCATCTAAGTGTATAAGTTACAGAATAGGTATTCCGCTGCACTAATAGGTAGAATTTCCCCACTGGGAGTTCCATGTGCCGATGAACTCACATGTCTGGGACTCCACCCCAAAATTATATCTTTCCTTTCCATTTTATTTTTATATTTTTCTTTGCTTCTGACCACCTGAGTCAAAACTGGGGTTGGGACATAGCAACCAAAGTGAAATCGATCACACAAAGTAAAAGAAAAATGTGATTCATGCAAAGCCACAATTAGTGATAATTAACAGTCTGTTGTGCATATCATCGGCTACCTTTTGCCAAGTATCACCTGTTGAATATTTGTTCTCCTGATTATTGCAAGTCATCCAACAATCCCTGCATTGATCTGGGCATGGTGATGCCCGATGAGATGTAACTCAGAGCCAGATTGTGCAAGTGTGTGGTTTGTAGGGTTTCTATCTCATTGTCCAGCAGTTTAGCCTTACTATGTCAGCAAAATACCTAATTTTACCAAGAAACTATTAGAAGAGATGAAAAGGTAACCAGAAAGTCCTTCCTTTATCTGAATCCAGTTTTAGTTGAGTTACTTTGACTGACAATGAATATTACTAAATTTCCAAAAGCAGCCTCTAAAAAAATGTTATCAAAAATTTTGAAAACCTAGTAAGTTCTGAATTGTTTCTACCATATCGTGGTAACAAGTCATAATTCTTACCCCACTTTGCAGTTTATCGAACAATTTGTTTCATTTAATTCTCCTAAATGCTTTGCAGTGTTATCTGCTCTATTAGAGCTCATGTATTCTTCCCACGGTTGAAATGCTGTCTAAAACTGTCCAATACCATCTTAAGAGAGGACCTCAAGCTAGACATGCCAACCCCTTCTGGTACGCTTTTGTTTTGAGGATGAATGTCCTTAGCTTCTCTCTCAGCTTCCCCCTAGAGGCCTTGGTGATCACTTTACAATGTAACCAATGAGCAGGTATTTTTAAATGTACTTGCATAACAGTGAGTATGGGTTTCTTCTGGTATCCTGCCAGACGCACTTATTCCCCGTTTGTATTTAAAATAGAATGGTAGTACCATCACTTCCATGAGCCAGAAATCCCTTCTGTGCATAGCCTCCAAGCTAAATCGTATGTATGTAAGAAAAATAAAATAGGTCTCATTAGAAAGTTCAAACGAATTAGTATGGCCGTGCTGAATTATTAGTACGGCGGCGAACTAAAACGGATATCCCAGGCCGGGAGGACGCTCCAGTCTTGGAACTAACCTATCCCTCCCCTAGGAGATCCTGGTGTTACCCAAACAGTCCGCACGTGTATGCGCCACATAGCCATACGTGCTCTGCAATCGCCCAACACTATCCCGGAGGGAATCAAATAGCTCCTGCATCTCAATTATCTTCAGGCGGGGTGCAAAGGGCGATTCTTCTAGCAAGGGGGAGGGGATGCCTTATTTCGGGGTGTGGAGGTGGAAGGGATGGGAAATGCCCCCTATGCTCTAAACTCTGTTCCCTCCCACACCTATGAACGTGGGAGCCAGGTCCAAAAATAAAGACGCGGCACAGAAGACCCCCCTCGGTTACCCTAGCCTTAGCGATTCCAGAAGGAAGCAAGGAAGATGTCCAAAACTAAGCCTACGACTACACTTAATCAGGCTGTAGCCGCAAGCTGGGTCCCGGACTCCCATCGTCAAGTGTTTTCTAGGGTTGGGGGTTGGAGGGAGGCGCGGGGTCCTGCCGAGGGTCCAAAGGTTTCCGAGGGGGAAGGGGTCATTCCAGGTGCCCAGGCTGAACGAACTTGCCAAGCAGTACAGGAACCGGGAGAGGGAAGGGGATGGAGCCACACCTGGATTGCACTTCCAAACAACTGTCACCGCCAAACACCTCCCACGCATCCCACATGCAGATGCCGCGCGGAGGCAGCAGCAAATCTCGCAGCCGCCTTAGCCTCGGCCGGGCTCCCCGCCTAGAACTCACCTGTCCGCGGGTACCCACCCGAGGAAGCTGAGGCCGCTCGACACTGGTCCCCAAGCGCGCGGCGCAGAGCCGGGGGGAAGGGGCGCAGGGTGATGGAGGGTTCCGAGGATGCACCTGGTGCCGCAG
>JAQQSZ010006912.1:0-13460 GCA_028646595.1 Phalanger gymnotis
CTGACAGGGCCCTGGGCCTGGGGCTTAGCACTTAACAGCTGAAAGTACTTCCACTCAAAAGAAACAAAGGCCATGCTAATGAGACAATTTTGCTTAACAACACAGTAAGCTCCCAAATATTTGATAATGTCTACAGTAACTTTAAATGGAATTTCTCTTCCTATCTTTTGCTGTTGAGCTCTATTAGTAATATATAGGAATGCTGATGATTTATGTGGGTTTATTTTCTATCTTGAAACTTTGCCAAAGTTGTTATTCCAAATAGTTTTTTACTTGATTCTCTTGGATTCTCTAAGTATACCATCATGTCATTTACAAAGAGTAACAGTTTTGTTTCTTCTTTGCCTATTTTAATTCCTTCAATTTCTTTTTCTTCTCTTACTCCTAAAACTACCATTTCCATTACAATATTGAATAATAGTGTGATAATACACATCCTTGTTTCACCCCCGATCTTATTGCAAATGTTTCTAGCTTATCTCCATTACATATAGTACTTGCTAATGGTTTTCAATAGATGCTACTTATCATTTTAAGGAAAGTTTCATTTATTCCTATACTTTCTACTGGTTTTAATAGGAATTGGTGTTGTATTTTGTCAGATGTTTTTTCTGTATCTTTTGAGATAATCACATAATTTTTGTCAGTTTTGTTGTTGATGTGGTCAACTATGTTGGTAGTTTTCCTAATATTGAACCGGTCCTGATTTCCTGGTATAAATCCTACCTGGTCACAGTGTATTATCCTTGAGACAAGTTGCTGTAAACTCTTTATTAACATTTTATTTAAAAATTTTGCATCTATATTCATTAGGGAAATTGGTCTATAATTTTCTTTCTCTGTTTTGGCTTTTTCTGGTTTAAGTGTCAGCCTCATATTTGTATTATAAAAAGAATTTGGTAGGTGTCCTTCTTCGCCTAAGGAATAAGACATTTTTTTTATTGCCTATGTAACAAGGGCCATCACATGGACCTTGGTCAGAATTTCCCTTCCTAGTTCCAGTCAGCTCTATGTGCACTTTAAGGCCTGTTTGCTTCCATGTGATAATCTCCCTGGCATTTAAAGGATTTTCCATTTTGGTATATTATGGTGAACCATGGGTAGTTACAGACTTCTCCCCCTGACCTATGACACTGGTAGGGAGTTGGGGTGCTACATTAATTGAAAAAAATGTTGAAATAGATCAAGCATTTTCACAATTTAAAAAAAAAATTGTCAAATTAATAAATGGATGGTTTGATAGCATTTAGAAAAAGTAGTAGTAATGTGATACTCCTGAAAAAAAAATGGGTTTTCAGGACTCATTTTTCTCTGATTAGCTGTTTGTAGTCTAGAGATGCCCCCTATTCCAGTCCTGCCCCTTCTGTGGATTCCCCATATCTGAAATCTTTCTTAAGGAATATTACAATGTTCTACACAAGCTGCATAATTGGTATGACTCTGCCTTTGACATTAAAGGCAGGAAACTAATTAGATAAGGCCAAAGTGTACTCTACACTCCTATAGAACAGCTATCACTCTTCTGGATTATCCCATGTCATTATTGTGTGGGACATCCCATTTGTCTTACTCTGAAGAACTAGCAAAATTCCCTGCTTTTCAGATTAGGAAGACAACTGCCTTGTACTCGGATCATCAATTCCTTTTCTCCTTCTGGTGGGCCTGAAGATCTTCATATTCAAGGCTTGAACCCTGTGTATCCTACTTCATTCATACATCTTTTTATATCATTTGTTTCTAACTGCTATAGCCTTGATCCTTCTTTCATTTCCCAAGCATCCTCCAACCCACTCACTTAGATGTGTAATAATAATGATGATAACAGTTAGCATTTATATACAATGCTAGGCCCTGTGAGCTGTGGTTAGTTGTAGTCTTCTAGCAATTAGCAAATACTATGTCATTTTATCTTTACAATTTTGGAAGGTAGGTATTATTATTATCATACTCATTTTACAGTTAAGGAAATTGAGGCAAACTGGGGTTAAATGACTTGTCCAAGATCACCCAGCCAGTACATGCCTGAGGCTAGATTTCAATTTAGATCTTCCTGAAACCAGGCCAGTGCTCTACATATCATCTAACTGCCCCTAGAGTTAAAGTCTAAAGTTAAATATCTTTCTTTTTGTGAGGTAAAGTGTGCCAATTAAAAAAAAAATAGCTTTAATTTGCTTCTTCCATGGCAATATTTAAGTTCCAGGGGAAAAAAAGACAAAACAAAACAACAACAACAGTTGCTATAGGCTAGGATAGCTAATTACTAGGTACCTGAATTCCATTTACTATTTCTGTCATACCAAAGTAATCTTGTTTCCTCTTTTGTTAGGGTGATTATATTATTAGATCAAGGAGATAAACATAGCAAAAGAATATGTAGATTTCAGTAAGTTATTTCACAAAGTCTCATATCTTTGTAGATAGGAAGAAGAAATGTGAGTCAGACTATTATACAGTTAGGTGGAGTTGATAAAAGTGTTCTTTAATGCATGGATGCAGTCATATCCTTGAACCAACTTGAATGTGTGAATCAGAGCTGATGGTTAAATTTTCACTTTGAACATTTAAGCCTTGGAAATCACCAAAGGTTACAAATCAAAGTTTGATTATTATTTTGTTGATTATCTAATCTTTATAATTTGATGGAGAAAATGTGACTCATGCAGATTAAACTTAAAAGTATACATTCTCTCCTTGCCCCCCACCCCCACCAAAGGGAGAGAGGTGGTTGTTAAACATTTACCAGCACGTTTCTGGATAAATGGACATGGAGCTAATTTCATGTGTTATGTTGTAGAGTGTAGTTCTCAGTGTTCCCCTGTTTAATAGTTATCAGTGACTTTGGTGAACACATAGATACCGTGTGCTTCCCTAATTTCCAATTGGCAAAGAGGTAGAGCTAATACATCAGAAGATATAAACATAATTCATAACATTATCAGCAAGCTAAAACAGTTGTGCCAATTCTATTTTTATCCTTAATCAATTTCTTCTTAATAAAAGCTTGCATGTGGTTCAAAAAAATCCAGGGCCATAATGGAGTGCATGTTGAAAAGACTTGAGATGTTTTAGTGGATTGTAAACTCAATATAAGTTCATGATTTTGCATAGCTGGCAGAAAGACAGTTTAGGCTGCAAAAATAGAAGAATACTGGAAGGTAGTACCAATTATCTTGCGCCCTGGCCAAAATACATCTGGATTATATTATTCAGATCTAATCAACGTGTTTTAAGAAGGATATAAAATAGAGGATGACCAGCGAAGAGAGTCCAAGAAGGTGAATGGATTTGATTCCATGCCACGTGAAGAAAATTTGCAACAAACAAGAATTTTATAGAAGAAAATATTTAAGAGATATAGTTGTCTTTAAACAGTTCAAGTGTTACCACTAGGAGAAGTTTCAGATGATCCTAGATGGTGGAGCAGGAGGAAGCAGTACAGACTTGCTCTCCCTAGCAAATATTCTAACAAAGAACAGGTTATAATCAGGAAATCTAAGGAAAAATCACAGGAAGTCATTTTTTTCCAGCCCCCTTCAACAGAGGGAGACCAACAGAAGTCTGCAAACTGGAGATAAGGTCTATCCAGGAGAGTGTTGTACATAGCTTTCAGCAATGGGAATTAGCTGAGGCCTGTAGCTGTGCATGAGGGCAAGTAGGGGTTCCAGATCCATCACAGACAGGCTTGATGGTATACCAAGAACAGGAACAGGGGCCAAATGCTGCTATCACTTATACCCCAAAGCTAGGTAGACTGAAGAATAGATCTAACCTTTGGTGTGGTAGATAAGGACAAAAATTAGTTACAGGTTTGAGGCAAGCAGCAGTTGTATGTATGTGGTCCTGGGTTCCAATCTCCAGCCTAGTGTAAAGCCTACATAAGAATAAAAATATCAAGGAGCTCAGATTTAAGATGGGAGAGGGCTGCAGTTTATTCATTCTGAAGTTCTAGAATTTTCCACAGGGGGTGGCAAGAGTTGGGGAAAAGCTACAATTTTTTGTTTGCTTGTTCTCCCCAAACCCAAAGTGGCATCAGGAGCTTATAACACTCCTACCAAGAGGGGAGTGACCAGATTTTTGCCCAAATTATAGTTCACGGAAAACTTGTAGATTCCTATCGAAAGCCACCCTCAGGATCCTTGAAGAACACAACATACGATACCCCATTAACAGCAAGAGACAGAAGAATACAAAATAAGATGTAAGAAAGTCCCAGAATTCCTTCCAAAAGTGTGCTGAATCTGGCCAAAATTCAAAGTCTAAATGCAGGAAATAAGACTGGAAGAATTGTTATGATGAGAGGGATGTTGAATCTAGTATATCTCAACCAAAGATTGTTAAAACAACAACAAAATGGACAAGTAGCAATTATGATCACAGAGAAGTATACAGCGAAAAAGAAATAAACAGGGCTTCCCCTTATGCTGAAATTACTATAGACAATGAAGTAATATCAGTAGTGAAGTTATATGTACAGAATGACAAAGCATCTCAATAATGATAGGAAAATCTAAATAACAAATTGATAGTATCAAAACAAAAAAAAAAACAAACAAAAGCCATCATTATTTATAATTATGAAAAATAAAGGACTTTCCAGTAAGATCAAGGGTAAAGTAGGGATCCCTATTAACACCACTTCTCTGACACAGTGCTAGAAATATTAGCTATAGCAATGAGACAAGAAAAAGAAGTTTTGCTTTTTTGTAGAAGATATTATAGTTTACTTAGAAATCCCTTGACAGCTAACTAAAAATTAATTGACACAATTACTAACTTCAACAAAGTTGCAGGATATAACATAAAATCAGACGTAGTATCAGCAATTCTGTATATTATGAACAAAGCCCAGCAGGAAGAGATAGAAAGAGAAATCCCATATAAAATAACTATAGAATGTAGAAAATACTTGGGAGTTTAACCTTATAAAATGCAAAGGGGAATAAAATGAATGCTATTATAAAATATGTTACATAAAATGAGAATACTACCAAAATTAATTTAATTAATCAGTATATTGCCACAAAAATTAGCAAATGATTATATTATAGAGCTAGGAAAAACAATGAAATTCATCTAGAGGAAAAAAAAGGTTAAGAATCTCAAGGAAAATAATGAAAAAAGTGAGAAAGAAGATAGTAGAAGTACCAGATTCAAAAAACTATACTAGAAAGAAATTATCATTAAAATGATTTGGTACTGGTGGAGAAATTGAGTGGTCAATCAGTGGCACCAATTAGGTATACAACATATAGAAGTAAATAAATACAGTACAGAGTTGGATGAATACAGAGACAATCTTACTGGGGTAAGAACTCACTATATGACAAAAATGCTAGGAAGAATGGAAAACAGGCAGAAACTGGGTATAGATCAACATTGCACATCAGATACAGTATAAGGTCCAAATGGACAAATGACTTAGATAAATGAAAAATGACATCATAAAAAAACTATAAGAGCAAGAAAAAATAGCCTTCAGAATATGAATGGAGGAAAGTCTATGGCCAAACAAGTGATAGAGGGTATCACAGAAGCAAAATGGACAATTTTTTGATTACGTAAAATTAAAGTTTTCATACAAACAAAACCAATGAAGTTAATATTAGGAGGGAAAAATAAGTGAGGGAACAATCCTTGCAACCAGTTTCCCTGATAAGTGTCTAATTTCTTAGACATACACACATATATGGATCTAATTTAAATTTATTAGAAAAAGAGCCTTTTCTCAATCGATAAATGGCCAAAGGATATGAACAGCCAGTTCTCTGCGGAAGGAATTCATGCTATCAATATCCACATTTTTAAAATATTCCAAATCACTAATAATTAGAGAATTTGTTTTGTTGAACTATGCATATTTGTTGCAAGAATTGTGTTTCTCTCCCTCCTCTCCCCCCACCCCAGATGAGGACAAGGAGGTGAGAGGGAAACAAAACAGATTTTTTTATTAATTGAAATAAAATTAAATTTGGAAAATGTGAATAGATTTGTTCATTATAGCTCCAAACAGTAGAGCTAAAACCATTGCATAGGAGTTAGAGGGAGATAGGGAGATGAAACTAAATAGATAAGAAAGAATTCTAACAATGATATCTGTCTAAATGTGTAATTGCTGTTTCATAAAGGTAGAATTGCCTATCAATGGAACTTTTCATGAAGAAGCTGGATGTCTGCTTATCAAGGATATTTTAAAGGGGATTTCTCTATTGGGTAGAATGTTGGATGAGGTACTTCTAAATTCTCTACTTACCCTTTAAGGCCCAATCAAGCCAAATATCCTTTTCTCCATTAAGTTTTCTTTGAGCCCTTCCCTCATTGGATTGACTCTCATTTGGATGTGATCTTTTCTCTCTCTGAATTTCCTCAGTACTCTGTATTTCTTATGAAATTCTAATTCATTTTACAATTATTTGTTTTAGGTACATCTTGATGCAATGGCTAGAGAGTTGGACCTGGAATCAGGACAACTTGAGTTCCAATTCTGACACTTACTAGCTGCATGGCCATAGGCAAGTCACTTGTTCTCTCTTTCTCTTAGTTTGCTTATCTGGAGAATGGGGATGATAACTGTACCTATCTTCCAGGGAGGTCTTGAGGATAAAATGAGATAATATTTGTCAAGATTTTTGGAAACCTTAAAGTACTATACAAGTGCCAGCTATTATTTTCATCCCCCATATAGGACTAGAAGATCTTTAAAGGCTGAGACTCACTTTGTACCTTTAATACTGTCTTATACCTTAGAAATGGGATAAAGAATTGTAACAACAATGTTGCTAGCAGCTGTTGTGGCTGTGTAAGGTGAACAACATCAGCACACGGAAGGGCTGCCAGCACATGTTCTTTGATCTGCTTTTCTAAGGAAAGCGACTTTAAGGGGTTAACAATCTCACTTTAGTCAAACGTACATATATCATTCACTTAGTTCAGGGGGAAAAGCCAGCACCCTGTACTTCAGAGAAAATACTAACAGAAATTACAAACATACATTATATTAACAGAGCAAATAATGCAAACCAGTCTATCCATAGCAATACATAGTTAACAGAAAAGCACCAGGAAACATCTGGGTTTTTAGAAAGCCGGGGGTGGGGGTGCTCCTTAACAATGGCTACCCAGAGTCTCGCTTACCCAGAGTCTCGTCTGGTCAGATCACACAATACACTTCCTGTGAGTGAGACCCCCGAACAAAATACTAAGTTCTGAGTTTATATACCCTTCTCAGGGTCAAAGGACGTCACAACCATGTGTCACAAACCTATGTGAACTAGGCTTTCCTGTGTTTCTTGGGCAGGTCATCAAAGACTCCTGGATTTAATCAAAGAAGCAAAGGCCAGACTCATCAAAGGTACTTGATTACAACAATGCTCCAAAAAAGAAAATGTCAAAAAATAGTCCCACCCTAATTACCAATACAAGGATAGTCTCAAGGTTTGGAATGATTACAAAAGATGAAATAGTCCTGTGTAGAGAATGAGGAGCAGCAAAAGTATTGCTTTGTTACCCCCAAGATAACAGGCTGAAAACAAGGCCTCATTTTGTGTAGATACTCTGTTGAGAGGATTTGTAGAAAGATTTCATTAAGAATTGCACAATATGCAAAGTTAAGAAGGGAATACTCAAACAAATGAAATCAAAGTCATGAAAATATGTCTCTCAGCACCTTGTATACAATTCTGCTTGAAGTATATGTTCAATAAATGGTTCTTGGATTTAGATGAATTATTCTTTCATCACCAAGTCATTTCAAATGGGGGCCTGCCATATAAATGTTGTTTTATGTATGTAGCATATTTTTTTACAATTCTTTTATCTTACTACCTTATAAAACTTTTTCTATGTAGAACTTATTATTAATATTTTTAGTCTCTTCCATTATATCCCTTCTTTTCAATTCCCTCCTCCCCCAAGACAAAAAGAGGAAACAGAAAGCTAGCATTTGAGGATCTCTCATGAAATATGTAGATCTGGTGGTTTAGACCTAGAAAGTCTGAATTTTTATCCCAGCCCCTGTATTTGGGATCAGATCTATAAGGGCACAATATGCCAAGGCATTATAAATTTATGGGACCGTGGAGTGGGCATCAGTGCACAACTTATCCATAAATGCTCAACCACATTGTTTTGCAGAACATTCTATATTCACTGCGTACATGTGACTGAACCAATGGCAGTGTTCCAACGGTGGCAATGTTTAAATTGTAGACTAGAAATAATCATTAAAATGTTTTCATTTTCTTTATTGATAGGCAGAGTGGTATGGTGCAAAAAGCACTGGATTTGGAGTTGGAGTTCAAATCCTGCATCTGATGCTTGCTACCTGTATGACCTCTGGAAAGTTACATAATTTCCTTGGTCCTCAAACTCCCCATCTGACAGGGTTAGATTATACGACTTCTAATATACCTTCTGGCTCTGGACTTATCCTTAGATATTAAGAAAACCTTCAAATATTGATTTTGAAACTTACTAGATGTGTGACCACAGGCAATTAATTAACTTCTGACTCTCAGCTTCCATATCTGTAAAATGGGGAAAACACTGCTTAGACTTAACACTTGTTCAGTTGTGTCTGACTCTTTGTGAACCCATTTGTTTTTTGGCTTTTATTTTTTGACAGATAATGGAGTGGTTTGCTATTTTTCTCCAGCTCATTTTACATATGAGGAAACTGAGGCAAACAGGGGTAAGTGACTTAACTAAGGTCACAAAGCTAGTAAGTATCTGGGGGTGGAATTGAACTCTAGTCTTCCTAACTCCGGGCCCTACCTTCTATTCACTGTACTATCTAGCTGCCACAGCACCGTCTAGCTAAGAAAAGCACTTAGCTTTAAAGTGCTATAAAAAGTGGAAGTTCTTTTTAAATGGCAACCAACCACATAAGCAATATGGGGAAGAATTTTGTATTTAATATGCAGCACGGCACCTTCAACCACCACTGTGCCCATGTATGCTGCACCATGGTCACACATGTCTGCAGACCAATCCAATGCAACAAACATCAACTCTGCACTTATTTGTGAGTCATTGTGCTAGGTTCTGAGGACACAAAGTCAAAATGAAAAATGTCCCCTGCTCTTAAAGAGCTTATATTTTACTATATACAATGTGGACGCATGTAAGTGAAAACATGATAATGATCTGGGAGACAACGCTAATGACCGAGGGGGTCAGGAAAGCCTTCATACAGGAGACAACAAATGAGCTGGGCCTTAAAGGAAGCTAGGGATTCTAATTAGGTCACGTGAATACGTGGTACTTTTCAGGAGTGGGTGACCACTTTAAAGATGGAACTGGGAACTGGAATCAAGAAAATCACGAGTCATCTAGTTCCAATGAGGACATGTGACATAGTTGTGCGTGTGTGTGTGTGTGTGTGTGTGTGTGTGTGTGTGTGTTTTCCTTTTTGAAAAAATAGGATTTTTCCCTGACTACCTTCCTTAATATTTCCTCAGCATTTTACTCTTTGGGATTCTTACTCAGCAACCATTCATAACATCATAAGGCCATAGATTTAAAGGTAGAAGGGACCTAAGTGAACATCAAGGCCATTCCCCCAATTTTACAAATAAAGAAAGTGAGGTTCAGAAACCAGTCTTCCTCATAATAACACCACTCCAATAATAAACATCACAGGTAGTTGGAGTTGAACCCAGGACCTCCTGACTCCGAGCCTAGTGCTCTCTCTACAACCCCATAATGACTCTCTGGTTTCCTTTCAATGGCAAAATGTCTGTCCTCCATTCTGACTGTATCCTTATGTGACAGCACAACCATTTCACCTGGCAAGTCATTATTCCACTCTAAAGCTAGGAGGAAAAATCTTCTCTAGTACCTCATCTGTCTTAATGAACTGAGGCTGAAAACGACAATATTCAGCATCATTTAGGCTTTGAAGGGTAGGAAGCCTCACAGCATTCAATTCCTTTTAGGTTAAAAAAAAGTTTCACATTAGGTACTTTGCCTTTAAATAAATTAATCTTTTCAGGACACTGTTGGAAACTATTCTAAACAAACAAACACCTGTTTCTTCTCAAAGAATCAGTTTCCCACTAGAATTTATTGTTCAAGGAGTCATTCAGTGAAAAGCTCTGGATTAGAAACCACGAGGGCTGGGAATTATGAAGATGTAGAATATGTGGTCCCTGCCTCCAAGGAGCTCACAATCTTAAATTCAGAAAAGACACTAAAGCCTACCCAGGAGTTAGGTGGGTGAGCCCTAGGGCTAGGGAGAAAAGCTAATTGCAGCTGGAAAGGTAGTGATTATACTGGCTGTCATTTGCTGATTAAAATTGCCTTGTTCTTCCATTAGAAACTGAATTTAACTAGAGGTCTCTAGTTAATGCCAGTGGCTGACAGTTTTTAACCACAGCGATAGGAAACAGGGAAAGAATGCACTTATAGAAAACCCAACAACCCATGTAAATGAATGTACAATGAAACACTCTTTTACACGATATAGTTGAAGGATAGGCTACTGTGGTTAAACATTGTAATACTTGTTGCATGTTGGGGGTTGGATTACTTGCCACTAGAAACCCGATCAGGCTTTCATGACTATTCTCTTCCTTACTCATGGAATTGTAGATTTAAAGATGGAAGGGACCTTAGGGGCCATTTAAGCCCACCTCCCTCCTCATTTTACAGATGAGGAAGCTGAAGCACAGAGCGGTTAACTGACCTGTCTGTAGTCACAGCATTAGTAAATCAAAAGGAAAGATTTGAATCCAGGAAATATTTATATTTACATATAAATATACTGATAATATAAAATATTTATATAATATTATATAATTATAGTAGATGTAATATAGTATCTATTATAATAAAATATTCATTATATAACATTTACATATAAATAAGGAAAGCTTTACCTGAATCCAAGTCCAGTGGTCCTTCCACTAAGCCACTAATTTTTGTTCTCTATAGCTCCAAAGGGTAGAGCTAAAACCAGTGCATAGGAGTTAGAGGGAGACAGGGAGATGAGACTAAATAACAAAAAGTTCCAACAACGGTATCTGTCTAAATGTGTAATTGCTATTTCATAAAGGTAGAATTGCCTATCAACGAAACTGTTCACGACAAAGCTGGATGTCTGTTTATTGGGGATATTTTAAAGGAGGTTTCTGTCTTGGGTAGAACATTGGATGAGGCACTTCTAAATTCTCTACTTATCCTTTAAGGCTCAATCAAGCCAAATATCATTTTCTCCATTAAGTTTTCTTTGATCCCTTCTCATCAGATTGATTCTCATCTGGATGCGATCTTTCCTTTCTCTGAATTTCCTTAGCAGTCGGTATCTCTTATGAAATTCTAATTCATTTTACAATTATTTGTGCTAGGTACATCTTGGTGCATTGGCTAGAGAGTTGGACCTGGCAGGGGCCTTAGAAGTCATCAAATCCAAACCACTCATTTTACATAAAAAGAAACTAAGTTCATAAAGAGGTAGAGTCATAGAATAGAGCCTACAGTCATACAGTTAGTGTTGAGGAAGCATTTGGAGTCCAGGAAGTACAACAGTACTCATTGCAATGTGTTGCCTTCTGACTTGAGTTGTTATTTGGTAAACCTTATGGCCAAGTCTGTATACATAAAGGCGCAACTCACAAATCCATGTTTAATGAAGTGGATTTATTGAAGTGAATATAGTACAGCCAGGCAGGTCTCAAGATGATAGCAAAGGGGACTAGAATGGAACTACCTCTGACTGATATGCCTTCCTAGCCTGAGAAGAATTTTCAGCTCTTCACATCCAAGGTAAATTGACCCATCTGCGAAGGATGGTGACAGCTTGTGGCTCAGCATCTCTGTTTATTCAGAAAAAAACATTCTTTTTCTCTAAAAATATTTAGGAGTATATATACCAAGATTCACCCAGACACTCTATAAATCCAACTATAAAATATACATTGAAGAAAAAGAGATAGACCTAAATAATTAGAGAAAAATTAATTCCTTTTAGATAAGTAAAGCCAATATAAAAAATGATAAAGCTACCTAAATTAATTTATATATTCAATCAAACCCCCAAATAATATTTTACATATTTAGAAAAATAAAGAAAGTCATATGAAGGAATAAAAAGTAAAAAAAAATCTTAAGAGTAATAATGATAAAAAGAGGGAAGGAACTCTATCCATACCAAATATCAAACTATATCACTAGCAATAATTGTTAATGATTTGGTACCAGTTAAAAATGAAAAGAGAGGTCCTTCAGAGGAATAGGCTAAGTACCCCAAGCATGAGAGCAAATACAGTAGTACTAGGAATACATCACTTTGTCGTCACTGAGGCACATTCCTCCCTAATCCCATCCTCATGAAGCCTACTGGCATCACTCATATATCTCCAAATGCCACTCAAGCAAAGGTTTATATTTTATATCATTGATATAGATGGGCAAAGTTCTAGAGAACATAGTTCAAGCCTGGGGGACATACTTCTGTTACCTTGGTAATGGTCTTTTTGTTTATCCTTCATTGTCAAAAAGGAGCTGTGACATCATTGAATATGTCTTGACTTGCATGTGAATTGGATTTAAGTGAGGTAGAACTGCCCAAGTCATCAGCCTCTCTTTCTGTTCCAGAGTCATCAAAGTCCAGTGGCCCGAAAAAAGTCAAGACAACTGGCCATGGCCCAGGATGACCTTGCCATCTTCGAAGTCTGACCAACCTCTAAGCCTTCTACAATTTCTGCTTCGGTTGCCTTCCTGTTCATTGAAACAACTTATCAGTCTATTCTTCATGTTTGGGGTAGATATCCCCTTAACTCACCAACCAGTTCAACACCTGACAGTTACTCTCAACCTGATTTAGCCTGTTGGCTGAGATGGTATTCCTAGGGTGTGGCCACTGCCCAAGCAGCAGCTTCTTGGAGACACAGGTGAAAGTAAGGTGACGAGTAGATAACAAAGGTGGTGTAGCAGCCCTGAAAAAGGCTCAGCAACAGGCGCCAATCCTTCCTGAACACCCCAGCCATCTCAATAATGGTCTTACTCTGCATGTCTCAGTTTGCCACCTGATTATCCTTACATGGTTCCTGAAATTGGCATTCTTGCTGGCTTCTCAGGACTCTTATTTTTTTCTTTTTTCTTTTTCTTTTTATTATTTAATATATTTAGTTTTCAGCATTGATTTTCACAGGAGTTTGAATTACAAATTTTCTCCCCATTTCTACCCTCCACCCCCCCACTCCAAGATGGCGTATATTCTGGTTACCCTGTTCCCCAGTCAGCCCTCCCTTCTGTCACTCCACTCCCCTCCCATCCACTTTTCCCTTTCTTTCTTGTAGGACAAGATAAATTTCTATGCCCCATTGCCTGTGGATCTTATTTTCTAGTTGCATGCAAAAACTTCTTTGTTTTTGTTTTTGAACATCTATTTTTTAAAACTTTGAGTTCCAAATTCTCTCCCCTCTTCCCTTCCCAAACACCCTCCCTAAAAAGTCAAGCAATTC
>JAQQSZ010006913.1:0-13459 GCA_028646595.1 Phalanger gymnotis
AAAAAAAAAAAAAGAAATCCTACTGTAATATTTGACTAAGCAATGATTTGTGACATTATTATTATAAAACTAAATACCCCTTAAATTTTTTTTTCCTAAAACAAACAATTAATTAAATATGCTGTAGATTTTTTTTTGACTGAGAAATAGACTTTTAATGGACCAAAATTATCCCTGAAACAAAGATCTATCTTTTAACACCAATATTCCTTTTTTTAAATTTGTTTTTTTTCAATTCATGGAACAAACCAAACATTTCCATAACAGTACAATAAAAAAGATGATTACACATGAAACTGCAAATCTATCATGTACAACTTGCTATTCCTTCTAAATAAATAAAAACAAAGTTATCACGTAAATTTCTTTTTTTCTTCACCCTCCAGATGGCTACCATTATACACACACACACACACACATATATCTATACATATATATATATATATATATATATATACACATACACTTACATATACAATTATTCTATCTATATTTCTATTTGTCAATTCTTTGTCTGGATGCAGATAGCATCTTTCTTCATATGTCCTTTATTTTGAATTTGTGTATTTATAATAGTCAAAATGACTTAGTTGCCCAAAGTAGTTCTTAAAACAATATTGCTGTTACTGTATACAATGTTCTCCTAGGTCTGCTCACTTTGCTCTTGACCATTTCATGCAAATCTTTCCATGCCCTTTTAAGATCATTGAACTCATCATTTCTTATAGCACAGTAGTATTCCATCACAACCATACACCACAACTTCTTCAGTCTTTCCCCAAACGATAGTGATCCCTTCAATTTCCAGTTCTTTGACCCCACAAAGAGAGTTGTTATAAACATCCCATTCACATTCAGTTATAATTATTATTTGTTAATTTCCCTCCATCTTTTTACTCATTATTTTCTTTCTCTACCTCTGTTTTTACCCTATCCCTGTTACCTTATCTTCTCCCCACCCCAACTCCCCACTTCCACCACTGTTCTTAAAATCTCCCCATCCTCTCCTCCCACTCTCCCAAATTCCAATCCACACACCCCTCCAAAAGTCCCTCCTCCACCTGGTCCCCCAGTTTTCTCACCTGTCTACATGTTCAGAAGACTTATATATTCTTCCAGATGTAGATATTGTTTCTTCTTGAGCCCAGATGAGAGTACGTTTCCAACATTACCAGCCTTCTGCCCCCACTTTCTTCCTCTGTATTACTTCGTTCATGCTACATTTTATAATATAATTGGCTCCCTTTTATCTTTTTCTATACAATTTGGTTTTTTAGAGTCACCGCATCATACATACCTCAGCCCCAATCTTTCTTTCAAACTACTTTAGTAATGATGACAGTTTTAATATTCTTTCAATGTTTTACTGTGTGACCATGATTCATAAAATAAATATTCTGTAGTCTAGCTAAACTCATCTTCTCGCCATTCCTCACACCTTTCCCTCCATCTCCTGATTCTATGTCTTTTCATTGGCTGATCCCCATGCTTGGAGTGCATTCTTTCTCCATTTCTGCTTCAGAAAATCCTCACTTTCCTTCAAGACTCTGTCAGAGTTAACTTTGCAGTACTCCTTTCCCACACCACTTAGCTGCTGGACTGACCCTTTTCCTCTTTCCTACCAGTTAACTTTGGATCTGTTTGGTCTGTGGATTATATATGTTGTCTTTCTCATTAGAATATAAGCTCCTTGAGCCAAGAGACCATTTTGCTTTCATCTTTATGCACCAAGCACCCAGCACTTTTGTTGTTGTTCAGTCATTAAAATTGTGTCTGACACTTTATGACCCCATTGAGGGATACTGAAGTGGTTTGTCATTTCCTTCTCCAGCTCATTTTACAGATAAGGAAACTGAAGCAAGCAGGATTAAGTGACTTGCCCAGGATCACACAGCCAGCAAGTGGCTAAGGCCAGATTTGAACCCCAGGAGATGAATCTTCTTGATTCTGTGCCAAGATATTCCATTCACTGTACCACCCAGTGCCTAGCAAATAATGATTAATAATTGCTCATTGGTCATTTGCTGGATGGACTGAAATATTTTTCACAGTTTCTGTAGAACTAAAGTTAAGTATAACCTAAAAAGTAATGAAGAAGAATACAATAGGTATGAGAAAGCTTTTACACATGGAAAATAAGAAATTACATAGGAGAATGGGGTAAAAGAAGTAATCAGCAAAATGTATAACTGGGAAAAATAAAAGAAAGATGGATTTTTTCCATAGCAAAAATGAATGGAGGCCAGATTTTCTACTCATATCTTTCCTGTTTATAAAGAGAGCTAGAAGAAAGTCCTTACCCCATTGGATGGACCACTACAGTAGATTTGTGGGAGGGCAGAGACAAGAACCTCATGTAATGAGCAGTTATGAACGAGTAGCCACTTACATTGTTGTACAGACTATCTTCACTCGTATTCACAAACTAATTGGAGTAGCATAGGGGTGGTATGCCTATAGCGGGAGATAAGGCTGGAATCAGATTGTAGAGGATCTTGAATGAGAAACTATGTGTGAAAAAGAAGGAATGAATATTTATTAAATACCTAGTATATGCTGTGCTAAGCACTTTTCATATTGGCTTCCCACAATAACCCCATGAGGTTGGCATTTATTATCATCATTTTGCAATTGAGGAAACTGAAGCAAACAGAAGTTAAATGACTTATCTAGGGTCATGCAGCTAGTAAGTATCTACAGCCAAATTTGAACCCAGGTCTTTCTGATTCGAGGTCCATCTCTCTATCTGCTGTGGCATTTATCTGCCTCTAACTAGCTCTTATTTCGTCTGTTTAGCAATGAGGAACCACTGGAGACATATTAATGCAGTATTATATTATAGTATAGTAGTTTACTATGTCTTCCATACACAAAAACAAAACACAGATTACACTGCACAAATGCACTGGGAATCTGACCTGTGGTACTTGTTTTAAAGGAAGACAGACAGATGTCAAAGTGTGTAGAGCACTGGACTTGGAGCTACCAAGATCTGAGTTCAAACTTTGGCTCAGGTGTGACCTTGGGCAAGTCAATTCACTTCTGTCTGCCTTGGTTTCCTCATTTATAAAACGGGAATAATAAAGCACTTATATCACAGGGTTGATGTCGTGAAGGCCAAATGTGATCAAATATAAAGTCTTTCGCCAACCTTAAAGTACTATGTAAATGATAACTATTATTTCTCTTACTTTTTCTAGATAGGCTTTAGAAGGAAAGAAATTTGAAGTATTTCCCTCATGCTTGGAAATAGGTACAGTTAAATTAATCCAAGGTGTATTGAATGAATCTGTTGTGCCTAAATCCATCTACAATATTCTTCCTCTCCCAGGCCCTAGGGAAATGTTTACCCTGGTGGAAGTTCTGCCCAGGTGTGTGATTTATTCAATACAGTTACTGCAAGAGTAAATTATTTCATTACTGTGGGTGAACCAACTCAGAGTACCTTAAGATAGATGCCTCATCAAATGGCCTTTACGTATTGCTTAAACTAAAAAAAAATCTTTCACCATGCAGCCAACCTTGAGATGCCCCTCTACTAACTTAATTCTCTGATAATTGATAGAGTTTGTCACCAGGCTCATGTGGAAAGCCTTTCCAGTTCGATGGGACCATCCAAAGCTTGTGCTTCACTAGCATAGCTGTTGAGGACTCAGGGCCATGCCCATGCTTGGCAGAGCGTATGAGTAGGACCTAAGTAGAAAAGAGAAAGGAAGAAGTGTAATTCATTAGAACACACACACACACACTCCATAACCTTCAACAACATAGTATATGACTTAAACCAGAAATTTGATTACTATATTTTTCCTTATATTGTAAGGCATCCTAACATTATATTTCTAAGACCTTTCCCTACCTACACTTGCCAGAAAAATATGTGCATTTACTTCTCCTAAGTTCCTAAACTACCTTTTTGATAGTTATTTATTCACTTAGATAATTGTATTCACCCATTTGTGCCATGAAGAAATATTGGTGCTATAGGATCAAGCACTGTAGGTCAGTGGAAACTCAGAACCAAGTTTAATTTTGTTGCTAAAGGAGCAGCAACTCTCCTGACGCAGTTTTCTGTGGAAGCTAATCTGTGATACAACCATCTTTGCCATATATATTTTTAATGCCATAGAAATGGGTACAAAATTAAAAATTAATTGATGAATTCCTCATCATTAGTCACTATTTTCCTAACTAGACTGGCTTGTACAGAATGAAGGTAAATTGTCAAAACAGGTCTTGTTCACATGTGGTACTCACATTCGTACAAATGCATCACATTCCATTTGGGCTATTAAGTTGAGCGAGCAAATTAATATGGGATGGGTAAGTGCTTACAGTGAAATTCTGATTTGTAATTTAGTCAAATGGATGCACATTTCAAATTGTATGTTTTCTTCCTGTTTTGCTTAAATTCTAATGGGATTCCCATGGAGTTACACATGCCATCCATATTAATGCCCAAAGAGCCTGACATGATTAATGTCACTGCAGTGAATGCCAAGGGGATTAATAAGGATTTGCTACTTGTTGCATGGTGGGGCTACACAGAGGCCCTGCCATTGAGAAATTCCAGGGTGGCCTCATTGTGTCAGAACTTTTGGATTAAAGATATTAAACGAAAACATCTGTAAATGGTTACCAGATTTACATTCTTCTCTCTAGTAGAAGTGACATTGCGAATGCTAGGGCACCACTGGGGCCCATTTCACTGAGCAGTTTCTTCAGAAAGCACTTCATAAAAAACAATTATTGAATTAATTGTGATGTTTCCAGTCTAGTGTTCATTTATGATAGCCTCGCCACCTGTAAAACCTTCTCCCAGTGGCCTTGTAGAGGCAATATGGGATCATTTCACAGTTTAGAAAAACCTGTGTTCTTTTGGTGAATATGTATTCTAGGGTTAGGATTCTGTGAGTTAGAGCTTGCGATACCAGCGTCCTTGTGTGCTGCTCCAGGGAAATAAAATCTTGACAACTTATCAAGACATAAGTTCATTCTTTCACCTTGCTCCTACCTTTCTACTGTCCTTCCTTGTGAAAGATACTTCACATTCCCTCCCACCTAAATTCAAGCCCTTCCTGGTTGTTTTCTTCCTTCAGTTATTTTTAACTACTTTGGCAGGGAGGGGGCGGGTGGAAATGCCAACAACACACTACACTGCATTTTGAAGGTTCAGTTAAAAAGCACAAAAGTGATTAATCTTCCAGCATCAACTTATCACATTTTTTTTTCCTGTGACCAGAGGTTCTGAGATTTTTTTAAACCTACAGGCATCACAAGGTTGAACAGGACACCTTGATTTGAGGGGTAGACATTTATCCCACTTCAAACCGTATGAAATTCCTGTTCTAGACTCAGAAACAGCAACAGAAAATGAGCTGATGGGGCAAGTAGCAATTCTGATCCGGGGCAATGAGGGCACCTCTTCAATAAGTAATCAGTGAGTTCCTTCTGGACTAAAAGCACTGGGTTGTACTTGATGCTTTGGGGCCTTTCCATTCTCATGACCACAACCCTAATTCTGGTTCTGATTGTCACTTGCTCAGCCTTCTAACTGATCTCCCTGCCTCCAAGACCTCCTTTGCTCTCTCCTTTCTCATTCACCTTGCACACTGCTCTTAGATAGATTTTCCTAAAGCCCTGCTCTGATCTGGTCTCTTTGTTCCTCATAAAGTAATAGTCCCCCAGCCCCACTCCCTTTATCTGCCCCAAAAGTATCTAAGCCTGACCCTTTACAAAGTGATCCCAATCTTCCTTTCCCATATTTAGTATGAGAACAGACCCTAGAGGTTAAGTCCAAGTACAACATTCTATAGATTAAAAAAAAAACCTGAGGCCTATCTAGGGGTAGTGATTTTCCCAAAATCACACAGGCAAAAAATGATGGAACTAAAATGTAAAACTAAGGTGGGGCAGTGAATAGAACAATGTATGCACTTCAGTTAGGAAGATTCTTAGTTTGAAACCTGCCTAAGACATTCATTAGCTGTGTGTGACCTTGGGAAAGTAATTTAACCATCACTGTCCTCATTTTCCTCATTTATATCATAGGGGAAAAAATAGCACTTACCTTACCCAGTTGTTGCAAGGGTCAAATGAGCTGGTGTAGGTAAGGTGCTTCGCAAACCTTACAAGAAAAGATCAATGCTATATGTAATCCGTTATCAGAAATTAGGTGCTCTGATTTCAGTCTGGTTACTCTATCCCCTGCATCATGCTTCCTCCCTAAAATACTAAGTTTCTGATCTGGAGCTACACAAAGACTGGAGAGTTAAATATAATAATAATAATATAGCTAACATTTATATAGAGCGTACTGTGTGCCGGGCACTGTGCTAAACACCTTACTATTATTCTCTCATTTAATCTAGCATCTTTTATTATCCCCATTTTACAGAGGAGGAACCTGTGACAACTTAGGTGGTAAGGGTATGAGAACAAATTTGAACTTGGGCCTTCTTCATTCTAAGCCCCATGCTCTATCCGTTGCACTACCTACCTGCCTGCAGAGTATGCTGCACTAAGAATAACCAAGAAGGCCCCTCTTTATCCTCTATAACTTCCCTATTCCCTATTTCAGGGCTGTCCAAAATGCCCCACCCCACCCCACCCCACAGGATTTATGAAGCCTGCCTACAAGCATTGAAATTTATATAAATGCTTTAGTAAAGGAAGCCAAGCTACCACCGAGCTCTCACTAAAATGGCAAATCCAAATATATTGTCTATTGTTTGAATAAAAACCCAAGGTTGGACAGCCCTGCCCTAGATAAACACTCTAAGGCCTCCAAATTGGATCACTAAACATGTTACAGAAGTCTTTGGCCTCCCTACCTCAATTTTTCACTCAAGTCTAGCACCTGGGTTGGTTTCCCTCTCCTGTCTGCCTATTATTATCCTGCCCATCCTTCAGGGCTTAGCTTAAATGACATTTTCTCCAAGAGGTCTTCTTTATTGACCTCAGGCAGAAATTCCTCCCCTCTTCTCACTTCATTACTGCCTCTTTATGTCACTTAGTAACTATTGCTGCATATTTAACTTGTCTCTTCTATTCACTTGCAAGCTTTGTGGAAGTTCTGCTGCTGCTGTTCAGTTGTTTCAGTTGTGTCTGACTCTTTGTGACCTTATTTTGAGGTTTTCTCAGCAAAGGTATTGGAATGGTTTACCATTTCCTTCTCCAGCTTATTTTATAGATGAGGAACTGAGGCAAACAGGGTTAAGGGACTTGCCCAGGGTCACACAGCTAGTAAGTATCTGAGGTCAGGTTTGAACTGATGAAGATGAGTCTCCCTGATTCCAAACCCAGTGCTCTATCCGCTGCTCCATCTAGCTGGCCCTTTTATGAGAGCTGAAACTATTTTAAAACATCTTTGTTCCTAAGTGTCTAGTATAGTGATTCCTATATTTGGGTGTAAATATGAATGAATAAATTAATGCATGAATATGTTCATAGTTCAGATTGAGTTTGTAAGACAGTTTAACATAATAATGACTTATCTGTGTAGTATATTAAACTTTACAAAGTGTCTTCCTTTTTAATCAAGTCTGTGAGGTTGGTAGGTCAAATATCATTAACTCCATTTTACAGATGAGGCTTAGAGGTGAAGTGATATGCCCAAGGTCACATAGCTAGTAAAAGTTGGAAGCCTGATTCAATTTCATGTTTCTTGACTCCAGGCCTAGTGATTTTCCTCCTATTATATACTATCTCTTTCCACCAGGCTGCCTTTTCATTGTTGCATTTTATTACCAGTAAACTGACTTTCATGGTCTTGGACAATTTACCTCCCATTCTCCCATTCAAGATTTCTGAAATAAAGTAGCTCTTTATGAACTCTCAGTGCAAGACAATTTTCTACCTTTAAATTTCACATGAACATACACATGTGTTTTCTACAAAAATTTTGGGAAAGATACTCATTTTCTCTAGTGTTCCCTTGTGATTTCTGTATATGAAGGGGCATAGGAGTAGCTAGATAGTACAGTGGTTAGCACTATGGGCCTGGACTTTGGATGCTTACTAACTCTGTAAGTTCCTTCCAATAGTTGAATCGCACTAATCAAAAATTGATATAATTTTTATCAATGAAAATGACATGAAAGTAGAGGCAATACCATCTATTTTGCTCTTACATCCCAAGATCAAGGGAACTTTTCTATCTGACTTGAGGTTGAAACCTTCTTTATGTTTTGTTTGCTTGATTAGAATGCAAACTCCCTGAGAGCAAGGCTTGCATTAATTTTCCATTTATATTCCCCATGCTTAGCACAAGTGTGCTAAGCTTTTAACAAAGTAAGAGTTTAATAAATGATTCATTTCTTTATCCAATTATTCCTTGAAGAGCGAGACCATGTTTTCATCATTCTTTCATCATTCAGAGATTAGCAGGATATGTATCATAGCGAGTACTTAATAAATGCTTCTTTTCTTCATTTCTTGAAGACAGGATCCATTTTTTTTGCCATTTCTTATAGACTTAAACACAGTGTATGACACATGCTGTTCAATTATTTCCATTTGGGGCTTTCTTGCCAAAAATACTACAGTGGCTTGCCATTTCCTTATCCAGTTCATTTTACAGATGAGGATACTAAGGCAAACAGGGTTAAGTGACTTGCCCAGGGTCACACAGCTGTGTCTGAGGTCATATTTGAATTCAGGAAGATGAGTCTTCCTGACTCCAGGTCTGGTACTCTCCACTGCAATGCCTAGCTCCCATGTCAAATGTACCTACTTGCGATAAGATATTTTTTAGCTTATTTGATTTTTTTTTATTGACCTGTGCTTTCTTCATTCTGAGGAGCTTCCCATGAACATGGCAACTCTGTCAGTGAACATCAGTTGTAACTTGACTCATTTCTTCCAATGCACGAATGAAGGAGGCCACTCATTCTCCATCCTACAGCTTGAAAAGGCAAAGCCTGAAAACTATTTGAAAAGAATATTGCCCCAATTTAAACTTCTCTGGCATGAATGTGACTAGCTAAGAGAGTTTATGATGGACAAGCCAAGAAATCCCTAGAATGACTAAAAAACTTTATCTCAGAAACTTGTCTGGGGCACAGAGAAGTTGACCATTGGTCAGTCTTACTTTTCTCCTCTGAAATGGCCATAATAGTAACTTCTTTACCTACTTGATGGAGTTTTCTTGAAGATAAATGAGTCATAGTGAGTAAAGGCACTTTTTAGATTGTAATACACTTACACAAAATTTATTATTACTTTAAATGAGCATTAAAAATTAAGTTTCATTATCCTTATCCACCAACAGATTTGGTATTACATAAAGATGTACTAAGTACATCATCTTTTCACATTTATCTCCTTTTAAGATGAGATTACTTCTGTTAGTTAAAAGACAAAGAATGAAACTCTAATTGGAAGAAAATGAAGGAAGGAGTTAAATTATAAATCTTGAAATATTTATGAGTAGCACATGGCAAAATTGGGACAGATTTGGACTATTAGAATTTGTAGCCAAGTCCACGGATAGCCTCAAACTAAGCAACTTTTAAACAACATAAAGCACACAAATTCTGAAATGCTGCCCTAAAATTACATTTGGGAATACAAAATAAATCCTTTGGCAGATATTTAAACCCCAGAAGTGACAATTATAACATTGGAGCCTTTATTGTGCTTGAAATGTGCTATAAATTATATTACTAGTAATATGAGGTTGTTTAATGCTATAAACTTTGTTTTTCCTAAGGGTGGGAAATGTAGTTAACATCGTATGTATGCAAATAACGGCTAATCTGAAGGTGATTTCAAAGCCAAGTTTCTGAGATTTTGGGAATTGACACTTTGACTAAAAAATAAAAAAAAGGCCTTCAGTTCATCAACAGGGCAGAGTTGTCTAATTTAGTAAGTAAAGTTCACGGAGATGGCGGGAAATTCCCCATTAGAATTCCTCTTCTTGTATTTATTAATTTGGAAAAATTCCAGGATAGTCTGAGAATTTTGTAGCATGATGGTGAGCACACTGTACAGCAAAGACTTCTTTAATGTTTAAGATCATAGAATCTTAGCATTGAAAAGACCTCAGCATCTCTCTGTACTTGTCATTCCTCCCTTTGTCTTTGCCCAGCCTCGATTCTGCTCTTCTCTTTGCTCATCTCCTGTTATGAAATCTCACTTACTTTTCAAAGCTCTAGCTCAGATCTGTTACTTACTGAGTCTCATAGAATCTCTGAGCTGGAATGTACTTCAGAGGACATCTAGTCTAGCGGTTCTCAAACTTTTTGGTCTTAGGATGCTTTCACATTGTTAAGACTTATTGAGATGCCCTCCACCTCAAAGAGCATTTATTTGTGGTGTTATATTAATTAATATTTAACATATCAGAAATTAAAATATCTTAATATTGTTATAAAAATAGTTTTGACCTCATGGACCTCCTGAAAGTGTATCATGGATAAGCAGGGCTCCCTGGACCATACTTTGAAAACTATTGATCTAGTCCAATTGCTACCAGCACAAGAATCCCTTATAGTGTGACTGTAAAGTGGTCACCGGGCCTTCCTTTAAGGATCTTGTTAGGGAGAATTCTACTACCCAATGTAGCATAATTTCCTTTGGGTTTGCTCTAATTGCTAAGAAGTTTTCCCATACATCTAGTTTCCCATACATCCAGTTTTGCCTCTTGTTCTCAGTGCTGCGCTCAAAGGCTAAGAAAAAAGAAGTTTAACATTGTATGGTATATTATTATTATTATGATTTGTGAACTTTTTGGCAAGCCAAAATGGCTTCTTGCTTGGATAGCCTGGCACAAAGCCATTACCGCTACTAACAATTATCTGTTATACTTTGGATCAGAAATTCTGTTAATACACAATATCTATTTTAAATGGAAGGTAGTCTATCACTCCAACTCCCATTTTCATGTACTAGCGACTAGCTATTCACGTTCCTGGAAAACACTCCCTCCTCATTTTTGTTTCCTACAATCCTTCAGGTTCCTTCAAATTTCAGCTTTACATTTACGTGAGGTCTTTCTTGATTCTACCAGCTGCTAGTGTCTTCCTTTCAAAAATTACCTCCTATTCATTGTGTATATTTCATATATTCATATATATATATTTATACATAGTATTACCTTAGATAAGTCACTTAATATCTCTGGGGTTTCAATTTCTTCATCTGTAAAATGAGACTATTGAACTAGATGTGACTAAAGGTCCCATCTAGCTCGGGATTACTGTTTTCTGAATGGTCTCTAGATTGCAAATAATCTTTTTCAAATTGAGATTACTGTTTTCTGAATGGTCTCTCGATTGCAAATAATCTTTTTCAAATAGAGCATTAAAATGTATAGATGAGGGCCGCTAGGTGGCACAGTGAGTAGAGCATTGGCCCTGGAATCAGGAGGACTTGAGTTCAAATGCCGTCTCAGACACTTGACACACTTACTAGCTGTGTGATCTTGAGCAAGTCACTTAACCCCAATTACCCTGCCTTCCTCCCTCCAAAAAAAATGTGTAGATGTGCAGAGCAGATTATAGTGGGACCATCACTTTCTTTGCTCTGGAATGTTTATATCACTTAAGTTAGCCTAAAATTACAATAGCATTTCTGGTTGTCTTATCACGCAGTTAATTCAGCTTGCAATTCACTAAAATGTTTCTTTTATGTGTAATATCATTCTAGTACTTACTGTCTGAGCCACTTATATGGTAATTAATTATGTACTACTTTGTGCTATCTATTGAATTGTTCAATTAAAAAACTGTTTTTCTTTAAAAATATTTTACTGAAGCTTTACAAAAATGTCTGTCATTTCCCATTTAGTTTTTGTTCTTCATACACTTTTTACTTATAAAATAGAAAAACAGGTAGGAAAACAATCAATTATGTCAACTACATTTGATATTCTCTCTGTGTGTGTATTCCTCTACCTCTCCATTAAAAGGAACCATAGGTAGAGATTATCTATCTATCTATCTATCTCTACAAATATTAAGTAGCTGGGTATTGCATTAAGCTCTTGGGATAGGAATGTGAAAGAAAGGAATTTACAATTTAATAGGGGGGTTAGATATGAACATAATTAACTATGCTATGTGTTGGCATATGATTAAGGGCCTAGGACATAGAAATAGTTTATAGGTGAGACAGATAGACAAGGAGAGAGACAGAGAGAGCTAGAGACACAGAGATAGAGACTGACAGAGAGATAGCGACAAAGAGATATGGACAGAGAGCAGAGGATCTGATAGAACATTCACCAAGTAGCAAGCAGTGGAGATACCAATATTCATAAACAAGACAGTCCTTGCAATCTAGGAATTTACATTCTAATAGGGAAAGAAAGACATATGTAGAGAAGCTCCTGTTGAAAGGGATTATATCAGAATGAAATTACGGTTGGAACTGTTCCCTAGTATGGAGGCCACGGTCCCAGTAAAATAAAGCAAAAGTTAACTTCAAGAGGCACATGGGCTGAACGGTGGTCAATCATTCATCCTTTGTTTACAAAGAAGACCAAAGACATCATCAGGTGATGTCTTGACTTACACATAAATTGCATTTGTGACACGGAATTGCACTAAGTCATAAGTCTCTCTCTTCCGAGTTATCAAAGTCCAGTGGCAAGACAAAAGTCAGGATAACTGGTATCCCCAGGATGCAGGGGATAACCTCGACATCTTCCACATCTGACCAAGCTCTAAGCACTCCACAGCACCTGCGTCAGCCACCTGCATGGCCATTGGAACAAATTGTTCTCATCTTCCCGTTCTTCCAGAAGTCTTCACATGCTTGGTATAGACAATCTCCTAACTCACCAGTGGATCTGAGGCCTGGTGTTTATGCTCAACCTGGTTTAGCCCATCTGTTGAGATGGTTTACTGGGGTGTGATCACTGCACATGCTATAGCTTCTTGAATCCACAGGTGAGAGTTGGGCGAAGGAAACCAAAGATAGATGAGAAGCCCTCAAAGGAGAGGAACTAGTCCTCCCTGAACTCCCCCATATATCAATGATCACAATAAAGGTAGTATGGTTGGAACAGGGCAGAAGCTATTTGAGGTAGAAGGGAACACTTGATTGGGTGGATAAAAGAAGGTATCATGTAAGTGGAAGCATTGTGATATGGTGGCAAAAACAACTGACTGTAAGTCAGAAGACCTGAGTTCCAATCCTAGCTCTGCTATTTAGTAATTATATGACATTAGGTAAATTCTTTAACTTCATGGATCTTCAGTTTCCTTATCCAAGGGATTAAAAGGTGAGTGGCCATGTGAGATAGTGTAGTGTAATGAAGTATCATTGTACCCTGGGTCAGAAGCTCCAGATTCAAGCTGTAGATATTGCTTGAATCCAGACAAGCCATTTAATTACAACTCACTTCAATTTCCTTATCTGTAAAATGAAGAGGTTGAATTAGATGATCCCTAAAGTTGTTTCCAGCTCTTATCTTCCTTGATTCTGAATTAGCAACTGAACTATACTTGTTTTT
>JAQQSZ010006914.1:0-13459 GCA_028646595.1 Phalanger gymnotis
TCACTATTGATTAGAGAAAGGCATATCAAAACAACTCTCAGGCACCACATCTCTCCTGTCAGATTGGCTAACATGACAAAACAGGAAAATGATAAATTCTGGAGAGGATATGGGAAAATTAGAACACTGTCATATTGTTGGTGGAGTTGTGAACTGATCCAGCCATTCTGGAGAGCAATTTAGAACTATGCCCAAAGGGCTATAAAAATGTGCATACCCTTTGACCCAGCAATACCACTTCTAAGGCTGTTATCCCAAAGAGAGTATACAAGTGGGAAAGGAACCCATATGTACAAAAATATTTATAGCAGCTCTCTGTGGCGGCAAAGAATTGGAAATCAAGGGGATGCCCATCAATTGGGTAATGACTGAACAAACTGTGGTATATGAATGTAATGGAATACTATCGTGCTGTAAGAAACAAGGAGCAGACTGACTTCATCATAACCTGAAAAGACTTATATGAACTGATGCTGAGTTAGGGGAGCAGAACTAGGAGATCGCTACACATGATTACAGAGACACAGTATCTGTAAGGACTAACTCTGATAGACTTGACTCTTCTCATCCGTACAAGGTTCAAAGACAGCTCCGAGAGACTCATGATGGAAAAAGCTACGCATGTCCAGAGAAAGGATCATGGAGTCTGAATGCAGATTGAGGCAAACTATTTGCTCTTTTTTCCTTCTTTTTTGGTTTCATTTCTCCTTTCTCATGATTCATTCCATTGGTTATAATTATTCTTTACAATTGGACTATTAAGTAAATAAATTCAACGTGAAGGTATATGTAGAACCTACATTGGATTACATGCCATCTTTGTGGGGGAGAGGAGGAGAGGGAGGGGAGGAGAGGAAATTTGGAACCCCAAAAGTTGCAGAACTGAGTGAGTATTATAAACTAAAAGTAAAAAATAAATTTATAATTTTTTTAAAAATGCTCTGTTTGTCATAGCCTGGTCCCTTCCCACGTCTGTCAGGTGAAATCAACAAGCACCTGCTGTGGGCCAAGCACTGCGCTAAGGTCTAGGGATACAAAAAAAGGGGGGAGAGAACAGTCCCTGCCCTCAAAGAGCTCCCAATCTAAGGAGGTAGACACCAGGCAAACAACAATAAACAAACAAACAAACACAGGGGCACCCAAGAGGAAAGCCACTAAGATTCAAGAAAATGAAGAAAGGCCCAGACAGCCAGTCTAGGGAGCCCGGCTCTCTAGGGATAAGATCTTTCAGAGCCTCAGGCTGGGTCTTGAGCTCCTGGCCCCATCTGCTCCAAGCCTTTCCAGTCTGAGAGGAGAGGATCTAGCAGCCGAGGGACCAGGAAAGGCCTCCAGCAGAAGGGAGGATTTGAGCTGAGTCTTGGAGGAAGACAGGAAAACCAACAGGTGGGGGTGAGGAAGGAAGGCATTCCCGCCTGAGATGGAGATTGTTCATCCTTCCAACCAATAGCATCATGGGCGATGTCTTGATTTGTGCCTGAATTGGATTTAAGTGAGGCAGAGTTGTACAAAGTCTCTTCCAGAGTCATCGATGTCTAGTGGCAAGAGAAAAGACACCATGACTGGCTATGGTCCATGTTGCAATTGTTGACCTTGACATCTTTGATGTCTGACTAAGCTCTAAGCCCTCCACAGCACCTGCTTCAGCCGCCTTCATGTTGGAACAAATTGGTCTCATCTACCCATTCTGCTGGGGAAGTCTTCACATGCTTGGGGGTAGACGCTTCCCTAACTCACCGATGGGTTTGAATCTTGTTCATTACCCTCAACCCAGTTCAGTCCATCTGCCTAGACAGTTCTGCTGGAGTGTGGCTGCTGCACAGGCTACAGCCTCTTGGAGCCACAGGTGAGAGCTGAGTGCCAGGTGGATGCCAGTGATGGATAAGCAGCCCTGAAAAGGGCTTACCCCAGAGGTGCTAGTCCTCCCTGAACCCCAGGCACCCCTGGGGAGGGATGGAGATAGTGAGGAAGTCAGAGATGACCCCCAGATTTCAAATCTCAGTGGCTAGAGGAATGGTAGCACCCTCAAAAGAAACACAGAAATGTAAAGGACAGGTTTATGCACCCAAATTCTCTATTAGGCTATGCCTGTATAGCTAGGTAGTCAGTATTCTACAAAGCTACAGAACTATTTAAGCTTGCTGTTAAACTCTGCCCTCGCACAAAGTGTTAAACAGATACCAGGTATGGTATTTTAATACTTTAGATCTAAAACTCAGAGAAAAATTAATTTCACATCACTGAAGTTGAAAATAGGTTCTGGTAGAATAAACTTCACGCTGCCTTAGCAAACTGCTAATCCTCGGCTGGCCATATCTACCTGACAGCAAAGGGGATTAAATTCTCTGCGTTCAATCTTGAATGATTTTCTTCCCCAAAGAGCCGACTGTGTTATGTTTGTGACATGGTTACATTAAACAGGAAAATGTAAATCGTTAGTAAAAGGCAGACGGGTAGGACCCATAGGCACGAACTTCTTGTAGCAGTTCTTTTTGTGGTGGCCAAAGAAATCGAGAGGATGTCCATCCATTGGGAACTGGCCAAACAAGTTGTGGCATGTGATTGTGATGGAGTACGATTGTGCTATGAGACATGGTGAAGGCCATGGTTTCAGAAAAACCTGGGAAGTCTCATATGAACTGATGCAAAAGAGAATATTGTACTTAATAACAGCAATATTGTAAGGATCATCAGCTGTGAAAGACTTAGCTTCTCTGATCAATACGATGATCTACCACAATTCTGAAGGACTCATCAAGAAAAATGCTGTTCATCTCTAGATAGAGAAGTGGTGGACTCAGAGTTCAATTAAAGTATATATTTCTTAAGGAACAAAAATGGGTAATAAAGGGTCAGATACAAGAAAAAGCAGGTAAGCCAGTGTGGCTGGATTGTAGAGTGCATAGAAAGGAGTAAAATGTAAGAAATCTCAGGGGTAAGGAAGAGGTCATATGATAAAGTGTTTTCAATGCCAAACAGAGCATTTTATGCTGGATCCTGGAGGTAATAGGGAGCCAGTGGAAATTATTGAGAAGGGGAGTGACTGGAAAACTCACTCTGACAGCTGAATGGAGAATGAATTAGAGTGAGGAGAGAGAGATAGAGAGAAGGTGGTGGCAGTGTGAGTGGAGAGAAGGGAACACACACTTAAGAGATGTGGTCAAGTTAGAAAGGACAAGATTTAATGCCACTGTATCAGCATAAGCAAAGAACTAAGGATGACACCAGGGTTATGAACCTGGGTGATTGGGAAAATGGTGGTGCCCTGGACACACTGGTTTCATGACAAAAAGAGTTGCTATCGATATTTTTTACACATGAGTCTTACCCGCCCAACCTTTCACTAATGATTCACATTTTCCTGTTTAATGTAACTATGTCATAAGCAGACCACAGTTGGTTCTTTGGGGAAGAAAATAATTCAATCACAACTTGTTCAGCCATTCCCCAAATAATAAGGAGGAAAGATAAGGAGTTCAGTGTTGGACATGTTGAGTTTAAGATATCTATGAGACATCCAGTTCAAAATGTTCGGCAGACATTGAGTTTAGAGATACAAGCCAGGAGACCAGGAGAGAAGTCAGGGCTGGACAAAAAGATCTGGGAATCCTCTGCATAGAGATGATCATTGAACCCCTGGGACCCGATGAGATGGACAAGTGAGCTGGTAGAGAGAGAGAAGAGGAAAGGGCAGGCCCTTGGGACATCACATGCTTAGTGCATACGACAAGACAAGCTAACCAAGGAGACTTAGGAGGAATGCTCTTACAGGCATGAGGCTGAGGACTAAGAAAAGCCATTGGGTTGGCAATGAAGGGGTGGCTGTGCTTTGGAGAGGGCATCTCAGATGATTGTGGAGTTGGGAGGCCCCATGTACAGGGTTTAGAGGAGAGTGAAGTGAGAAGACAAGTCATGGGGACAGGCTTTCTCCAGGCGAGTCACTCCATTTTTTGGATAATATTCGTAAAGAGCCCATAGCACTGTGCCTGGCACCTAGGAGGTGCTATAGAAATGCTTATTCTCTTCCCCCTCCATCTCTTCATCTGTAAAATGGGTATTCAAGTATAGATAGATTTTTCGAAGATTTTAGCTGGGAAGGGAAGGGAAGGGAAAGGGGAGGGGAGGGGAGGGGAGGGGAGGGGAGGAATTCTGACCACTTTTACTTCAAGGATCAGGCAGAGAGCAATACTAGATGCAGAGCTGACCGTGAAACAGGAGAGCAAGGAAGACCTGGATTCTCATTCTACTTCTAATAGTACTGTCTGTGTCACTCTGGGCAAGTCATTTAACCTCCCAATGCTCCAGGCAATTATCTAAGATTATAGGTTGCAAAAAGAAAATTTTAAGTGCTGATCCCCCTTGGTAGAAGAAATTTCCTTACCTAGGACTTCCCTGTGCCATTGAAATCACAGATCTAGTTCCTATCCATTTCGATAGAAACTATGACATAGAAGATCTGGGTTCCAATGCTGCCTTGGACACTTACTAGCTGTATGACCTTGAGTGAGTCACTTAACCTTTCTAGGCCTCGTTTCCTCATCTCTAAAAGGAAGGGGTTGGTTTTCAATAGCCTCCAAGGTCTCTTCCAGCTCACACTCTATGATGCTTTGATTCAAGCCAAATTCAAACCATTGTTTGAATTTCTCCTCACTAACTGTTCCCCACATCACAAGCCTTGTTCCTATCCCTATCCCTCCCCCTTCCACAACACCTCCAGAGGTGATGGTATGTTCTCCAAAATCATAAGCTTCCCTTGCAGAAGAGAAAGAATATTAATTAATTGAGAGTGACATTTTTATAGATCGATTCATTAATCTCCAACACCATCCCTCAATTTCCCAGCGTTTTTAGTGTCTCTACAGAGGCGCTCTGAATGGCACTTTAATTAAGAATCACATTTGTCTTATAATAAAAAGAAACAAAGAAGTATTAATCAAAGAATGTCCAAGTTGGAAGGGAGCTTGGAGGCCCACTCATCCCTTAAATAAGATGCCCTCTACCAATAGACACCACAGATTCAGTTTTGGCCCAAAGACCTCCAGGGAAGCTCTTTCCACTTTGGGATTGCTCCTAGGCTTAGTTGACAGATGGTTTCTAATCTCAAGACCTGGTCTGCCACTTCCACACTTTACTCTGTTTTTTGTTTTTGTTTTTGGAGGGGAGAAGGCAAGGCAATTGGGGTTAAGTGACTTGCCCAAGGTCACACAGCTGGTAAGTGTGTCAAGGCTGGATTTAAACTCAGGTCCTCCTAACTCCAGGGCCAGCACTCTACTTACTTCACCACCTAACTGCCCCACCTACACCTTACTCTGGTTCTGTACCCTGGGAGCAAACAAACTAATCCCTCTTCCCTACGACAGCCCCTCCAGGCTCTAGAAGCCAACTCTCAAGTCCCCCCAAGCTTCTTATCCTCTAATGGGGCATTTACAATGCCTTCTACTGATCCTCCCATAGCATGAACACCAGGCCTTTCACCAGCTCGGTCTTCCTTCTCCTGGAGCTCCCCAGCTCATCAACGTCCCCCTAAGCGAAGTTCCCCAAAAGTGAACATAGTACTCACAATACTTAACATTTGCTTTCTCGTCTGCCATATTTTTAATTGCTGGTCTTTGTCCTTGATTACTCCTAAGAATGTATTACTATGGCCTTGACATTCATAGGAGATACTAATAAGCAAATGGATTTCTTTCACTAGACCAGGGATGAATGCCTTTGGCCAACCCTGTTCTGCACCTTAGGCCCTTCAGGAATTACTTGGGTCACTGAGAAATAGAGTGACTTGCCCAGGGTCATGCAGGTGGTATGTACCAGAGGCAGGGCTTAAACTCAGGCCTTCCTGGCTTCCAGACTGGCCTTCTGTCCACTAGGCAAGCTTGCCCACTTTTGCACATGGACAGTAAGCGCTTAATGAAAGCTTGTGGAATTGAAGTGACCCGGAGGCCAGATCTCTGCCTCCTACCAGGTTAAACAGAGTCGAAGCAAATAAGGGGCAAGTATTTAACTAATATCCTCAGCTTTGGAACACTTAGATTTTGATTTATTAAAACAATAACATCCTTTAATATATGTGCAGTCAAACGCAACCCCTTTGAGGGCAAGGCCTGGTAAACTGTGATCTCTTTGAGTGCAGGGACTGTCTTTTGCCTTTCTTTGTCTCCCCATAGCTTAGCATAGGACCTGGCATACAGTAGGTGCTTAATAAGTCCCCTTCGCCTTTGTACCCAGAGTGCCTAGCACAGGGTCTTGTCTTAGGCTCTTTTCCTTTGTGTGTTTTACTCTGCTAGTGTGATTTAATGCATATAGAAGCTTCTGTGTCTGATACAGATCTGCTGCGCCTCCAAAATTCATCATTTTAAAGAGTTTTGGGGGGGTATAGAGGGATTATTGCCAGAGGCAAGCAGAGGACTTGAATCCCAATCTTCTCGAATTCCACGCTGGCCTTATATCCCTGACTCTGAACTCTTCCAGGACATCACCCAACTTCATTTCCCACCCTCACCACCTGATTCCTCATTCCCATCCCCTTCACCCCTCCCACCCCAAAGTTTTACCCAAACTCCAGCCAGCCCAAGCTTGCTCCATAGGCAGCAAACTTCCCTTCATCCTAAATCTTTTCCTCTCCCACTCCTTCCATCTTTTAGCTGTTACAGAAACCAGGCTCCCCCAAAGACCCAGCCTCAATGGCCACCCTTTCCAGCACTGGGGCCACCTTCACTTATTCTCCTTCACTCAATGGTCGAGGGAGAGAGTTGAAATACCCCTTGCCCCCCATTGCTGTTTCATGGTTCTCCCCATTACCTTCTCACCAGTGACTTCCCCTCCTTTGAACTTTAGGAACCTTCCAATCAAAATCCTGGCAGCCGTTGTCTATAGACCTCCCGACCTTTCCCCTGCCTTCCTCAATGAGTTCCGTACTTGGCTCACAATTTTCCTCTACTCCCCAGCTCTTGCCTTCATACTTTGCGACTTCACCATACATACAGATTCGCCCTCAAACACCCTAAGCTCTTAGTTCCTCAAACTACTTGCTTCCCATAGCCTACTCCTCCACTCCACTTCAGCCACCCACAAAGATGCTCAGTCTTTGATTTTGCCATCACCCAGAAACATATCATCTCCACGTTCAAGAATTCTGAAATATCCTTATCTAACCATAATCCATGAGCTTTTTACCTCTCCCGGAGCCTTCCCTTACAAAGCCCTCTGATGACTTTGGGCAGCTCTGCTTCACTTCAATCTAATTCACTCAGAAGTCAAGACAGCACCCTCATGGTGCCATTGGTCCTCTTTGTGAATGAAGGGTGAACAACAATGTTCTTACAGAAACCACTCCAATCCTTTGATCCCTCCATTCCCCCCCCCACCAGGTCATCTCCCCTGCACTAGCCACTCTCTGCTCTTCTCCCCATCTTGCCCTCTTGATGAACCAATTCAACTCTATCCTTAGCACCCTTATCATATCACCAATTATGCTCAACCATGCCCCCACCTCTGGATCACTCCCACCATTTACCATCTTATTGCCTACACACATGCTACTGAATGAAGGTGGAAAAAGTAGACTGAGTTTGCAGCAAATTTATGTTATATAACCTCAAGTGGGCCCTCACTGCTGCTAGGAAATCCTTTTATAATCATCTTATCAACTCACTAACCCATTCTCCACAGCAGCTCTTCCAAACCTTCTCACCCCTCCTCAAATCTCCCATGGTTGCCCCCTTCCCTATCTTCTCAACTGAGAACCTTGCCAATTTTACTGGAAAAAAAATTGACGCAATCCACAGAAATCTCCCCCTTATCACCTCTTCCTCATCTCCCACCACTCGGTGGCTTCTACCATTTTCTTCCTTTTTCCTTGTCTCTCGTGATGAGCTGGGCTTCCTCCTTCCCAAGGCTTCCCTCTGCTTGCTCAAGCGATCCTATTCCATCCTGTTTCCTCCTGTTATTCCCCCTCTCTCATTTACTTCCAATATCTCCCTGTCTAGCAGATCATTCCTTACTGTCTAAAAATATGACCACATCGCCCCCATCCTCAAAAAACTTTGACTTGACCCTTCCATTACCACTCTTATCCTGTATCTCTTCTGCCCTCTGTGACTAAAGTCCTCAGAAAGGTCATCTACAGTAAGTGCCTCCACTTCTCTCCTTTCCCTGTCTTCTTAACCCCTTACAATTCAGCTTCTGACCTTATCATTCCACAGAAACCACTCTCTCCCAAGTTACTAACGCTCTCTTACCTGTCAAATCCAATGGTTTTTTCCCAATCCTCATTCTCCTTGACCGCTCTGCAGACTTTGACCCTGGTGATTACTCTCTCTTCCTTGATAGTCTCTTCTCTCTAGGTCTTCAGGACACTCCTCTCTCCTGGTTCTCCCCTCACCTCTCTGACCACTCCTTCTCAGTCTCTTTTGCTAGATCCTCATCCAGATCATTCTCTTCTAACTGTAGGTGGCCCTTGGGGTTCTGTCCTGGGCCCTCTTCTTGTCTCCCTCTGCATTACTTCACTTGGTAATCTCCTCAGCTCCATGGATTTAATTCTTATCTCTATTGGGATGATTCTCAAATCTGCCTCTCCAGCCTCAAACTCTCCCTTGAGCTCCAATCTCACATCTCCAACTGGATGTCCAGTAGAGGCCTTAAACTCAACACGTCCAAAGTTGAACTCGCTATCTTTTCCCCTAAAGCTTCCCCTCCCTTCTTATCTTTCCCTGTTACTGGTGAGGACAACACTGTCCTCCCCATCCCTCAGGCTCCCAACCTAGGAGTCATCCTGGACCCCTCACTGCCTCCCCCTCCCCCCATATCCAAGCTTTTGAAGAGGCTTAGTGGTTTCACCTTTGCAACATCTCTCAAATATGCCCCCTCCTCTCCTCTGACACCGCCCCCACCCTGGCGCAGACCCTCATCACCTTGTGCCTGTTTTATTGCAAGAGTTGTTGTGGAGGAGTGGGGTGTGGTGTACCTGCCCCAAGTCTCTCCCAACTCCAATCCATTCTCCATTCAACCACTAAACCACTAAACCACTAAAGTGATTTTCCTAAAGTGCAGGTCTAACCATGTCACCCTTCTACTCAGTAAACCCCAGCAACTCCTTATCACTTCCAAGAGCAAATACCAAATACTCAAAGCCTTTCATAATCTAGCCCCCTCCTACCTTTCCAGTCTTCTCACACCCCAGCACAAACTTTTCAATTCAATTCTTGTTCCCTGAACAAGACTCTCCAGGCATTTTCTCTGGGTGTCTACCCAGCCTAGAATGTTCTCTTTCCTCATCTCCACCTTCTGGCTTCCCTGGCTTCCTTTTAGTCCCAACTAAAATCCCACTTCTACAGGAAGCCTTTCCCAACCTTGTGAATTCTAGTTCCTTCTCTCTATTGATTATTCCTATTTATCCTGCGTAGAGCTTGTTTGTTTGTTATCTCCCCCACTAGATTGTGGCAGGGACTGTCTTTTGTCCCTTTTTGTACTTAGCACAGCACCTGGCACTTAGTAGGTGCTTTTTGTAGTCATTGTTCAGTCCCGTCTGACTCTTCACGACCCTGTGAACCATATATCCTGTCCATGGGGTTTTCTTGACAAAGATACTGCCATTTTCTTCTCCAGAGAATTAAGGCAAACAGAGCTTAAGTGACTTGCCCAGGGTCACACAGCTAGTAAGTGTCAGAAGCTGGATTTGAATTGAGGTCTTCCTGACTCCACGCCCAGCACTATATCCACTAAGTCACTTAGCTGCCTCCTTGTAGGTGCTAAATAAATCTTTATAAAGCAAGCTCTCACTCTTTTTTTCACATGAGAGGCTTAATAAATTCTTGTTCAGTTAGATTGAATTTTTGTTCTTTTTAATGTATTTAATTCAATTCAACAAGCATTTATTAAGCTCTTCCTCTGTGTTAGACACTGAAGCGAGACAGAGACAGAGACACAGAAAGAGAGAGACAGACAGACAGGCAAAGAGACAGGGGCGACTAGGTGGCACATCAGATAGCAGTGGACTTGGAGTCAGGAAAACGGGTTTAAATCTGACCTTAGATACTTACTAGCCCTATGGCCTTGGTCAAGCCACTTAACTTCTGTTTGCCTCAGTTTCCTCAATTGTAAAGCAGGGATAATAATGGCACCTGCATTGCAAGGTTGCAGTGAGAATTAAATGAGTAACATTTGTCAGGTGTTTTATAAACCTTGAAACACTACCTAAATGCTAGCTATCACCATCACCACCACCATCATCATCATCAAAAGTTCTAACTAGTCCCTGCCCTCAGGGCAGAGGTGGTTGTGGCGGCCCTGCGTCCCCTCTCGAGTGTCTGCCCCAGCTTAGAGCTCTCGTCCCTTTGGGGTAACTTCACTAGATTGCTTTCTTCTGTTCCTCTTGTTCAGTCCTATCTCACTTGGCATCTTTTCATATGTGTCTTTCCACTTTGTCACAGTCATCAGACTCATTATTTCCTTTGGCACCATAACATTCCATTACTTTATTATGCTCTAATTTATTGAGCCCGTCGACAGATAAAGAGCTGGACCCAGCACTGACTGGTGAGGGAGAGGAAGGGAAGAAAACAGGCTCATTTCCACTTAGATAAAAGCACAGGGTTTTCAATAACTCCAGGCTGCCACCAAAACAAAAACTCACCATTTCAAACTCCAATATCCTCTCAGGGTTGCTATCTGGCTGCCCATCATCAGACAGCACAGTCTCCGAAGTATTAAAATTGCAGGCGACCCAGCCGCCTGTAAAGTCACGGATATTGGGCTCAGTAGACTGTGCCATATCCTCCAGGATGATTTGATTGAAAATAGCCTAAAAGATAACACGCAGAAGATGGGACTTTGGGAAGTGGGCTGCAATAACAAATGAACTTTCTAAGCCTAAAATAGGGCCTAAAAGATAACACCCAGGAGATGGGAGTTTGGGAAATGGGCTTTCTAAGCCTAAAATGGGGCCAAGATCATTGTGTGACCAAGCTCACAGCCTTACCCAACTAACCAGAAAAACAACAAGGGACAACAAAACAAACAAACAAAACTAGTAGCAGAAGGGGATCATAACCTCACCTACACAAACAACAACGACAAAAAACAAATAGCAAAGGCCTTCAGGCTTCGAGGAAGTCTCCTTTCACAACTCTTCTGTGTGGCTGCTCCTCCTTGAATCCAGTCTGTTTGACTTATTTTTGACCCCTTGACCTCTATGATGCCCCCCATAGTCTAAACAAATCATGCCTGCTTTAGTATAGGCCTAGCATTGATTAGTCTATGACCAGAATATAGGACAAAGTGTTGCCAATCTGACCCAGGCCTGCGCCCTTTGATGTCCCAGACAAGTACAGCTGTGGAGTCTGCAAAGGAGCTGGAAATGTGTTGATTATCTCAGGGGCATGTTAGCCCAGTATGTTTCATTTGGTTTTTTAAATGTATTTTTCTTTATTTCTTTAAATATTTTCCAATTACATTTAAAAACAATTTTAACTTTAATTTTTTAAAATTTTGAGTTCCAAATTCTCCCCTTCCCTCTGGCTCCTCCCTCACCCTTTAAGAAGGCAAGCAATATGATGTTAGTTATACATGTGAAACTATGCAAAACATTTCCATATTAGTCATGTCACAAAAAGAAAACATGCAACAAAAAAAAAATAAAGTGAAAAAAGTCTCCTTTAATCTCCACTCAAAGTTCTTCAGTTCTCTCCCTGGAGGTAAACAGCATTTTTCATCATGAGTCTTTTTGAATTGTCTTAAATCATTGTCTTGATCAGAGTAACTAAGTCTTGCACATTTGATCACCTTTACAATACTGCTATCACTGTATACAGTGGTCGCTTTATTCTGCTCACTTCACTTTGCTTCAGTTCATATAAGACTTCTAAGGTTTTTCTGAAACCATCCTCCTTGTGATTTCCTATAGCACAATAGTATTCCATCACAAGCATATACCACAACTTGCTCAGTCATTCCCCATCTCACACCTATCAGATTGCTAAAGATAACAGATCCAAAGAGGGGACCAAGGACCAATAAAGCACAGAGCTAAGACAGGAAGAGCAAACCTGTACCTTCACCCTCACTGTACTGGGAGTCATGTGAACTGTGCAGATCTGATGCTAGAGGTGGGAAAGAAGAGGTCAATTAAGAAGTAATTTTCAGGTTCTTTTCCCCATAAATATCTAAAGTAGTATATAATCTTAGAGCAAAGATGTAGGTTTCTGAGGAAGGTGGGACTCATCAAAGGAGTGGGGTGCTTGACTCCTTAATAATTCTTTGTGTAAATGCAATCAGAGCAACTGCATAGATCTCCAGAGGAGATCAGACCCACCCAAGAAAATTTTCTTGATTTTCAATGGGCTAGGATATAAGTCCTTTCTCTATTTCTTAACTGCTTATAGGGAAACTGGAAATGAATCAAATTCAGATGTTTCCAGAGTCTAAGCTCTGAGCAGAAGAGCAAAGATGAGGTAAAAAAAAACACTTATTATTGAGAAGGCTCCAACATTGAATCTTTCTACGTGAGCTAAGAGTAGCTCTAAATATTTTTGTGTACATAGTATTTTTCCACTTTTAGTACCTTAATTAAAGATTAGCTAAATAAGGACCTTTATTTAGACTAACATCCCATCAGTGGGATTACTTGGTCAAAGGGTCTGTTCAGTTTTGTGATTCTTATTATATACAGTAAGATTTAAGTCAAGTCAGTAAGTATTTATTAAGCACTTGCCATGGCCTAGACACTGTGTCAGGAGTCAAAGACACACACAAAAAGACAAAAACAGAGCCTGCCCTCAAGGAGCTCACAGTCTAACCTTCTATTTAAACAAAATGAAGGTGTAGCACCCCCTATAGCTCAGTTTCCCAAGCTCCACTCACACTGACAGATTGAGTCCCCAGCGAGCTCTTCTCCTTAGGATTCTAAGTATAACCCTGATGTATTAGGGCATCTACTAATATCAGTCATGAGCCCCCATTAGTGTGCTTCCGTCTGTTATCAGCCAGGTTTTATCAACTAGCTTAGAAAGTATAGCAAGAACAGTATTTACGAAATAATCCCACAAACCAGGGAGACTCTCTCCCCTAACCTACAGAAGGGCTTAGGTAGGGGAAAGTGGGCTCAAACTTGAAGCAGAGAGGTACTGAAGTGCACATGAAGAGAACACATGGGGTGAAGGGGGTACCTCTACACTCCTGGTCCTTTATCCTTTCAAGGAGTCCTCACCAAGTTCACTTCTGGGGCAACATCACCAGTGGATTAGTTGTTCCCTTGCTCAGCTGGGTCAATCATTAAGCTCATCCATTCCATATTTGGTGAATCATTCACCCAAGATTAGGAATAAAAAAGAAATGAAGAGAAAGAAAGAAAGAAAGAAAGAAAGAAAGAAAGAAAGAAAGAAAGAAAGAAAGAAAGAAAGGAAGGAAGGAAGGAAGGAAGGAAGGAAGGAGGAAGGAAGGAAGAGGGAGAAAGAAAGAAAGAAAGAAA
>JAQQSZ010006915.1:0-13459 GCA_028646595.1 Phalanger gymnotis
AAGGGAAGAGGGGAGAGAATTTGGAATTCAAAGTTTTAAAAGCAGATGCTTAAAAAATTAAAAAAAAATTTCTGCATGCAGCTGGGAAACAAGATATATAGGGAATGGGCATAGAAATCTATCCTGCCCTGCAAGAAAGTAAGGGGAAAGGGGATTGGGGGAGAGGGATGGGGAGAAAGAGGGGAGGTCTGACTGGGGAATGAAGCAATCAGAATATATGCCATCTTGGAATGGGGGGGAGGGTAGAAAAGGGGAAAAAAATTGTAACTCAAAATCTTGTGGAAATTAATGTTGAAAACTAAAATATTAAATAAAATATATACTCAAAAACAAAAAAAAATTCTTGATATATGATATCTAGGCTCTTTTTTTATTTTAGTTTTCAGGTAATCCAATAATTCTTAAAGTATGTCTCCTCAATATGCTTTCCAGGTCAGTTGTTTTTCAAATAATATAATTCACATTTTCTTCTATTTTCTCATTCTTATGACTTTGTTTTATTGTTTCTTGAAGTCTCACATAATCATTAGCTTCCATTTGCCCAACTCTAATTATTAAGGAATCATTTTCTTCAGTGAGCTTTTATTCCACTTTTTTCCATTTGGCCAATTTTGCTTTTAAAAATGTATTTTTGTATCATTTTGTTTTGTTTTGTTTTTTATTCAGTGAATTTCTGTGTCTCTTTTACCTTAAGTCAATTCTGGTTTTTAAGGTGATGTTATCTTCAGTATTTCCTGTGACTCTTTTTCTAAGGTATTAATTCTCTTTTCATAATTTTTTTGCATCTTTCTCATTCTATTCCCAATTTTTCCTCTACCACTCATCTCTTTCTTTAACTTTTTTCAGGAATTCTTGCTTGTCTTGGGGCCAATTAGCATGCTTGTAGCTATTTTCACATTGCTGTCTTCTTCTGAGTTTATGTCTTGGTCTTCCCCGACACCATAGTAGCCTTTTATGGTCAAGTATTTTTTTGTTTGCTTATTTCTTTACTTTGAACTTTATCTTAAAGTTGGGCTCTCCTCACCTGGGGGTGGTGAGACACTGTGCCAAGCTTCAGGTTTTTTTTTTTTATGCTGCAGTTTTCAGAGCTACTCCTGGAGTTGACTGCTTCTGAGGTAGTATTATCTTTAGATAGATATGGTCACTGTTCTCCTGGTCTGCATTCTGGTCTTTACCTAGGAAGATCTCCTGTTTCCCCTTCAGCCACGAGAGGTAGTGCTTCTCTTAACCCTGGAACCATGAACAAGGCCTCTGCTCTCTTTTATCAAAAGCACTCCTCTCCATCCCGGAATTTCAACCCAGAACTACTTATGGGCAATAGAATTTCCTATCAGTGCCAGCTGTACCCAATGCCAGCAAAAGGTCCCCTATAATCTCTTTCTGAACAGTTGTCCAACCCCTTTGCCATCTCTGGGCTGAGTTCCCAAAGTTCCTACTGCTGCTGCTGCCATTGGGCCACCTCCAAGGCCCACCACTAGTATTCTTGCCACACTCTGGACCTATGCCCATCCAGGTTTTACAGACCTCTCCTGTGAACCTCCAAAATTGTCTTAGAGTAGAAAAATGTCTCCCTCTGACCTTTTGTTGGTTGTGTTGCTCCAAAATTTTATTTGGGATATTTTTAAAGTTCTTTTAAGGGGAGTATTGGAAGAATTTAGCTGAGTCCTGACCTATACTGTGCCATCTTTGCTCTGATCATATACTACTAATAATTGTCATTCATATTCTTCTCAATGTATTAGTGCAAATACTCATCACATCTTTTCTGGATTATTGTAATTGCCTCCTACCTGGCCTGCCTGCTTCCAGTCATTATAGAAAAGGCACAGAGTCAGGAGATAGAGTATTATGTGCAAGGGACCCCAAGAAGGCTTGTGTCTCTGGTTCATCGAGTATGAGTTTCAAGTGTAGGATGACTGGAAAGATAGGAAAGGGCCAGATTGTGAAGAGCATCAGGAAACATCCGCAGCCAGGTTCTTTGGGTGATGGGAGAGGCAAAGAGTAAAACTAGAGGTCTCTAAAAGTATCCATCCTAGAAAGGATTAATTTAGGAAGATTAAGGCATAGCAGCACATTGTGGAAACATTGGCCACAACCCATTTTCACCTTACCATTTGCATGCCAATCAATTAAATAGTACTAAACTGAACTCAAAATTGAAGCAGGCACTGAGATATACAGGGAAAAAAAACAATGTAAAAGGTAACAAATCATGTGGTATGAACTCTAGTATAGGAATTCTGAAGAGGAAGAGATCACTATGGTTAAATTTCATGGAATAAAAAATATTGCATCTGACCTTGAAGGATGGGATAGGGTACAGTTATGTAGTAGAGAAAAAGGCATTCCATATAAATGAAGCAGATGAATAAAGACCCAGAGGCCAGAAAGAAAGTGGCCATTATAGGACTGTGAAGATAACTATTTGGTTAGAATAGAGAGAATGTGTTGGGGAATGGAAGGACAATAAGGATGGGAAAACAGGAAGAGACCATGCTATGAATCTTCTTGGAAATGAGATTGTGATACCCAAGATATTTAAGAAACTGATTCAAATATTAAAATGACAGTCATTCCCCAATATATAAAGGGTCAAAGACTTTAAATAGGTATTTTTCAAAGGAAAAAATCCAAACAATTATCAACTATTTAAGAAACATTCCATATAACTATTAATTAGAAGGATGCAAGTTAAAATACCTCTGAGGTTCCAACTCACACCTATCCAGGGATATACTGGTAAGTGTTTTAACAGGCTGTCTAAAAAAAGGTATGCACAACACACTTACAAGTTTAATCAGCATTATTAACATTTTTCCATCTCTTAATTTAGTCTAGACAATCAACAAAATAACCAATCAAGTCCTGACTTGTAGCATTTCCTGACTTTCAAGGTGTAAATACTCACACTGAAAATTTAACAATTGACTCAAGAGAGCACATATGAGACTGCTCCAACATACCACCGGGTCTATCAAATTGGCAAAGACGACAAAAAATAAAAATGACTATTGTTAGAGGGGCTTCAGAAAGACAGGCACTCTAGTACACTATTGAGGAGGCTGTGAATTAATCCAGCCATTTTGAAAAGCAAGCTCTGTTTTCTTCACTATAAGGAACTCCCATTATGGAAACTTTCTTCACTGATACATATCAACAATTTATAGCTTGTATTGTTGCCTAGAGTGCTGAGTAGTTGAATGACTTACCCAAGGTCACCTAACCGGTAGGTATCTGTGACAAGATATGAATTTGGGTCTTTCTAACTCCCAAGCTACCTTTCAGTCTTTATACCGCTCTTAGGCTCTACTACAACTGACCCATATGAACTCGAGCAAGTCTTTTATCCTCTCTATGACTCAGTTCCTTCCCCAGTAAAATGAGAAATTGGATTAAATAATCTCTAAATCTAATTTGGGAGGGATGTGCAAAGTCACCAGCCTCACTTTCTCCTGCGGAGCCATATGGGTCCAGTGGCAAGATATAGATCGGGACAACGGGAAATGACCTCTGGGGTAGCGGCAATGAGAATGGAGAAGGAAAAGTTGTAAGATACATTTAAAAGGAAATAAACTGTAAGCTCCTTGAGGGCAAAGACTATGGGATCTGATTTTTGCCTTTATAATGCCAACATCTAGCATGGGGCAGTGTAAATGGTTTTTGAATTGGACTTGTTGAACTAAAGAATCAGTAAAAGGATGATTCATTTTTTGGTAAGAAATTTTTTGTCCTTCATTTTTGAAGAGGACCAATAACATCATGGGGAGATGTCTTAACTGATGTATGAATTGGATTTAAGTGAATTGCAAAAAGCTGTCAGCTTCATTCTGTCTTCCATACAAGAGAGTGGCAAGAAGTGTTCAGTGGCAAGACAAAAGTCAAGAGGACTAGCAATGGCATGGGATGCAATGGAGAATCTTGGCATCTGTGATGTCTGACTAAGCTTTAAGCACTCCACAGGTCCTGTTTCACTACCTTCATGGTCATTGGAACACATTGTTCTCATCTGCCTATTCCACTGGGGAAGTCTTCATATGCTCGGGGTAGACACCCCCACTAACTCACTATGGGCTTGAAGCTTGTCAATTACTCCCAACCTGATTTAGCCTTTCTGCCAATGTGGCTTACCAGGGTGTGGCTGCTGCACATACTACAGCTTCTTGGAGCCACAAGTAAGATTTGAGTGTCAGGTAGCCAGGAGAACGGAGTGATTTTTGCCTATTTTATTTCTAGTGGTCTTCAAATTGCCACTATCTGCCTTAGCATATTCAACCCTGAGTCATGCTGTGGATAATACTCATTAGGAGTTGATTGTGAGCCAAGACTTATCTTGTACAGGAGCAAGGTAACAAAGGAAACTCACAATTCAGATGGTTACTGGGGAGAAAACATTAACCATGTCTCTGGTTCTCAATGCTGCAAGTTTCTAAGAATGTCGCCATGAGAACAGGAATATTTGGGCATGATAAAGAGTATGTAATTACTTATTTTATGAGTGATATATCCAGCTGATTCAACTTTTTATCTAACATCATCCACATGGAAAAGAAAATTGTTTTTTCTCTGAAGGTATGAGACCTGAAAGTTTGGGGTTCAACTTTGGACCATTGGTACCTCACACTTGGCATTTCCAGAATTGAACTTATTATCATTCCCCCTAAGCCAGTTTCTTCATCAGACTTCAGCATTTCTATCTTTGGAACCACCATGAAATGCATGCTGTTGCCCAAATTTGAAATATTGAAGCTCTTTGACTCTCTCCCCTTCCTAACCTCCTCATCATTAGGTCCTATTACATACACAATGCAAATCTATTGAAATATTCCCTCTTCTCTATTCCTATTGCCACTAATAGGGGTCTTAGCACCGCTACTGTAATAGTCCTAACAGCTCTTCCTGCATTCCTTCTCTCCCCTTCTTTCCACTGCCAGAATACTCTTCCTCATGTAGAGACCTGGTTATGTCACTCTTTTCAGAAATCTTTGAAGGTGTTCTATTGCTTACCAACTAAAATTCAAACTCTTCTGCCTGGTTTTCAAGGCCCTTGATAGGCAATATCATGCAAGCTCACTTTTCTAGACATTGTTTATTACTCTCTTCTTCATACTTCATAGTATTGTCAAAAAGAACTACCGTTTGCACCTCAAAACTCACCTGCCCTCTGCTGCCTTCATGCTGCACTCTATGCCTAGAATGGCCTCTGCCCCCTTTTCTTTTTGAACTTCTGACCATCATTTAAAGCCCAACTGGAATACTAAATCCATTCTGACCACACTGAGTCCCACAGTGGGTAACCCTAACTTTTCCTCATATTTTGTAACTTTTTGATGCTACCAGGTACCTCCTCCCTCGGATTCTGTGATGTTATCTCCTGGTTTTCCTCCTTATCTGACCAGTCCTCTTATCTCTCTTGTTGTCTCATCATATATCTCCCACTCCCTAAGTGTGGATCTACCCCAACCCTCAATCCTGGGTTCTTTTCTCTCTCTACACTTTCTCATTCAGTGATCTTACCGGCACCCATGCGTTTAATTCTCATCTCTTCGCAGATGACTCACAAGTCTACATATCCAGTCCTAATCCCTCTTCGAACTCCACTACTATAGCACCAATTTATCAAGTAGAAATCTATACCAAGTGTCAGATTGACAACCCAGACTCAATATGTCAAACGTTGAATTTATCTCCTCCTATAAACCTATTACTCATCCAAGCTTCCATTGAAAGCACACTATCTTTTTAGTCAACTAGTTTTAGACTCAGCCTCTATTTTTCTTTTTCCTTCTCTCTCTGCCTCATCTGAATCCAATTAGTTTGAAAGTATTGTCAAGTCTTAGGTTCTTGAATTCATCCCTTCTTCACTCACACAGTTACCACCACAATTCAGTCCGTCGTCACCATTTGCCGGAACTATAATAAAAGCTTCCTAATCAGTTACCCTCCTTCTTGAATCTTTCAAATGCACTCTATAAAAAAAAAAGTTCCCTGGCCTGGCATTTCAGGTCTTCCACTATCTGGACCCCACTTACTTTTCTATCCTTATTTAATGTTATTACCCTTCATGCTTTCTCAATTTCATAAAAACTAGAAAATTGTTTTTGTAGACACTCCATTGTTCACCTCTAGGTATTTGCAACAGGCTGTGAAGCCTTTGCCCAGAATCTATTCTTTCCTCTTAAAATCTTTATCATTTTTATGGATTGGCTCAAGTGCCACTTCCTCAGTGAAGCCTTCCCTGATTCCATCAATTGTTAATGTTCTTTCTCTCTTGATCTATGCTTTATTTGTTTCTCTGGGTATATGATATGTCTTCCTCATAAAATGTTAGAAGACAGTGACTGTTTCTTTCTTAGTATACTCAGTGACTAGGATAGTGCCTTAAGTCAAGTCAATATGCATTTTTAAAAACATCTACTATGTGCCAGACACCATGCTTAGTGCTGGCAATAAAAAGAAAGAGGGGAAAAAAAACAGTCCTTGCTCTCAAGGAATTTATAGTCTAATGAAGGAGACAACATACAACTATGTACAAATAAGATATATACAGAATAAATTGGGGATAGTTTCAGAGAGAAAGTGTTAAAATTAAAGAAAACTGAGAAAGACGGCTTGCAGAAAGTCAAGCTTTAACTGAGATTTAAAGAAATAGAAGAAAGCCAAAAGGTGAAGATAAAGAAGGAGAGGGCATATGGGACAGCCAGTGATAATGCTCAAAATTGTGAGATAAAATATCTTGTTTAATGAAGAGCAAGGATACCAGTGTGGCTAGATCATAGAGTATATGGCAAGGAATGAGATGTAGAGAGCTAGGTTATGAAGAATATTAAAAGACAAACTTTTTTTTTTTAATCCTGGTGGTAATAAGGAGCCACTAGAATTCATTGAATAAGGGAGAGAGATGGTGTTTCAACAATCTGGCTAGCAGCTGTTGTGGGGGTGGAAGACCAACCCAAGCCCAACAATAAGAACGCTACCAGCACGCTGCAAAAGCACAGGCTCTTTTGATCTGCTTAACTAAGGAAAGCTACGTTAAGGGGTTGACAAGCTTACTTTAATTCAGCATACGAATATCATTCACTTAGTTCAGGGGAAAGAGTCAGCACCCTGAACTTCAGAACAAATCCAAACAAATTACAAACATCAACAGGTAGGCCTTGTCTGATTCAAATCCCAACATGTAGTTACCAGAGTTTAACAAAGTGTCAGCATCTGGGTTACAAACTGGAGGGCTCCTAGCTACAGCTGCCCGGAGTCTCTGCCTCAGCACCACCACGAGGGAGAGCCCTGCGCAAATGGCTCTGTCTTCTCTTTTTGTAGGGTTTCAGACGTCATCAAACGTCATCTGAATGACCAGAACTTAGGCTACTACGATTGGCTCTTGAGTTAGCACCACCCCTTGGTACCCTGAGAGCTTCACACCAACATAGGTTCCACACCTAACAGGGCTTTGGGCCCGGGGCTTAGCACCTAGTAAGGCTCAATGAAATACACTGAATTACTCAAAGGAAACAAAGGCCAGCTAAGTGCTAAGAGCCCATTTTGCTTACCAACACAGATGGTTAGATTTGAAGAGGGCACAGTCTCTGGGAACCCCCTTGAATCTGGAATACAGTCTTTGGGAGCCCCCTTGAATTCTCCTTGAATCTTCCAACTAGATCTGGCCTTCCCCTAAGGCCATAAGCCTTACATTATCATTAGGCCCAAATCTCTACCTGAGCCTTGCCCTCTATTGTTACTATCCATATGCATGCCTTCAGTTACTTCCCAACCCTGATATTCCTTCAGCCACTTCCTGTCCTTAAGCCCATTCTCTTGGTTCCTGGAGTCTGACCTTATGTTTGGACTCCTCCTCAAGACTCTCCCTGAACCCCTCCTCTAGTCACCCCAGACCACCCCTCAATCCCTCCTACAACCTTTGTGTATATAATCTCCATCCTGCCTCCATGAAGGTGCTCAGATTCAATCTGGTTCAGCTTAGATTGAATCTGGCCTGCTTGTGAAAACAGGTGTCACGAAGGGTGGGATTTCTTAAGACAACCCATTATGGTGAATCCCTAACAAACTTTGACTTTTCCCTTGGCTGAGAAGGCTTGAGTCGAATTCTTTTGGCAGGACCCGGTGTGTCGGTATTTTGGGGTCTCGAACACCCCTAGAAACCTATGGTTCCCTTACCTATCATCGTTTCGATTTAAACCTCTTCAGATTTATGCTTCAGGAAGGTCATTTTTATAGATAAGTGGAGGATGGAATGGAATTGGGAGACACTTAAGCCAGGGAGACCAAACGGCAGACTATTACAGTAGTCTAGTGTAGCAGTAATCAAGGAGGGGCTTTTTGCTCTTCTTCTCTTAAGTGCCTTTAATGGTTCTGGCCTTTGTTTGAGTGGGGCAGAGAAAGTGGGATCTCTTCTTGGAATGTTTCTAGGCACTAAGACAATCGGGAGTCATTGACTTGTATATGGTGGTGACTCTGGGTAAGTCATTGTAACTGCCCTGCCATACACACTGAAGCTTTGCTAATCCAGACCCATTGGTTTTTCTCTGGTAACTGAATTGTGATTTAGTCTGTTTACATTGTGTCTGTTTGCAATTTGTTTGTATTCGCCCTGAAGTTGAGGGTGCTGGCTTTTCCTCCTGAACTAAGTGAATGATATTTGAATGTTGGATTAAAGTGAGATTGTTAACCCCTTAAAATTACTTTCCTTAGTAAAGCAGATCAAAGAAACTGTGCTGGCAGCTTTTGTTGCCGCTCTTGTTGGGTCTTCACTCCCACAACTGCTGCTAGCCAAATTGTTGTTACATCTAGCTATGAGGTGATGATGTGATGGTGGCAATGTCATAAGAGAGAAAAGAGGGACGAGAGATATGATAAAGGTAAAATTGACGGATACTGATAATAAATATTTATTGAATAAGCAAATTATCATGTGATATTATACATAATAGTTATTGTTTTCACCTTATCCCTCTACTTAACTTGTTAGCCCAGTGAGGACAAGGACCCAGTCTTTTATTATCTTTTTATTCTCCCCAGTTTCAGGACCCTGATATAAATGACAGGATTAAATGCAAGATCAATGGGAAATAAAAGTATAGAAAGACTGTATTATAAAAAAAGGATATGGTAGCTTTAGTTTTTCTTGAGAACAAGTCTATTCCTTACCTTATTTCTGCATGATCTTCTCTCTTTTCAGAAACTTTTCCTTCACAAACTCTCTAGCACCTTTGTGCTGACCCAAGTCCTTGCTGTAAGGGAGAAAAAGGGCCTGTCAAACTAATTCATGTTGAGCTATTAGAAACTAAAAGTATGAAACAAATGTTTCTCATGGCCATTTGCACTCTAAAAGAGGATCCCAGAGAGGAAAGACCGCACCTCAGTAACCCAAAGAAATGAACTAGGAATGACAGAATTCAAGGTCCTGTGTTAACTGGATAGAGGTGCTGAGCTAGAACTTTTTTCACTGCCCTTCACACATATCCCAGTGTACTGTGCTGGCAATGGCCTGTTCTTCATCCACATAAGACTGGCTCAGGCTGCTCATGAAGAACAAAGAAGGGAAAGGACCACTGCTCAGGATGATGATGATAGATGCCACAGAGAAGGAAGAACTACTCAGCAGTAATTTTGGTGTTTTTTCTCCCAAGTAAAATGATCTTTGGACTGGAAAGAACAGAATAAAAGTTATTTCAAAAAGGTAAAACACAAGAAAAGTAGGAAAGTATTAAGATATCACCTAACCAGTCTTGATGAGTCCACGTCACCGGGCCCAGAACTACCTTCAAAAATCCTGAGAGAATTGGTGGATCCAATTGTTGAGCCACCTTCAGTCTTTTTTCAAAGACTGGAAATGGTACATCAAGACTAGAAGAAGATAAATGTCCTAATTTTTTTAAAGAGACAGGGTGGAGTCCATAAAATAAAAAACTAGTAACCTTTCCATTGATTTATGGCAAAATAAAGAAATAGGTAGTTGTTATGGTAATTAAGGTGGGACTTTTTTGCTCTTCTTCTCTTTTGCAATGCTAAGGCCATCAAGCTTCTTGTCTTGCCTTTGTTTGAATGGGGCATGTAAACTGGGACCCTTTTGTCTTTTATTTTGGAGTGCTTCTCAGCACTGAGGTAATCAAGTACCCCAGGGCCCTGAGATGTGTATATACAGGATCTGATATTGGCGTTTTGTTTTAGGGGCACACTCATTGAAAGAGTGTTGGTGATGAGAATCTGGGTAGCCATTGCAGCAGCACCCCCCGGCTTTGATAACCCAGATGTTGGGGCTTCTCCCTGGTACCTATATATTTGTTGTGATTTGGTCAGACAGATACAAGCCTATCTGTTGATCTGTTTTTAATTTCTGTTTGTATTGGCTCTGCAGTTCAGGGTGCTGGCTTTTCCCCATGGACTAAGTAAATGGTGTATGTATGTTTAATTAAAGTAAGATTGTTAACTCCTTAAAGTTGCTTTCCTTAGAAAAGCAGATCAAAGAACCTGTGCTAACAGCCCTCCTGTGTGCTGGTGTTGTTGGTCTTGTTGATCTTTCACCTCCACAGCAGCTGCTAGCAACATTGTTGTTACAGTAGTAAACATCTGGAAAAGTAAACATTGATCACAAAGAGCCTCTTAACTTCAACAATAACTGCTATTTTACATTCATTTCTTAAAGGGTTACTTGATTGGTAATTGATCAAGAGAATATTATAGATATAGTTCACTTAGATTTTAGTGAAGCACTTGATAAATATAATGCTAGTATAAGGGTAGGGGTGACAATCCCCCCACTCCACTTAACTCTTATATATTTATCAGATGAGAAATTGGTAGTAGATGATCCAAAGGGGTTGAATTCCTAAAGACAAATGGATGAAAGCAGAAACAGCTCAATAAATATGGTAGCTGGAGCCCAGCAGAGATCACGTAGCATTTAAGTAGAAAGCTGCATTGTCCCATCACCAGATGACGTTGGAAGCTAAGCAGTGCTGGGAATGTTAGTTGTCCCAATCATGAATAGAAGGCAGACATGTTGGCTTTTTGATCTTACCAGGCCTTTCAGAATTGAAAAGAAGAGGAGAAAAAAAGGAACAAAGGGAAGGAAAAAGGAGATGAAAAAAAAAACAGGGAAAAGACTAATGCTTTCCCTCAAAAAGTTTACCTTCTCCTGAGATAATGCAGCATGCATGTGGATAATCAAATACAAAGTAATTTTCAGTCAGGAGGAAAGGAGTAAGTCTAACGACAGGGAGGATTAGGAAAGTCATCATATTGGAGGTAGCACCTAAGCAGAGCCTTGAAGGGAAAGATAGTATGTCAATAGATGTGAAGGTCAGGAGGAAGAGGACTCCAAGAATGGGAGACAGCTAATGCAGCATGGAGGTAGAAGATAGAATGTCATGTAGAAGGTGTAGTAAGTTGGCCAGTATGGCTAGAAGATTTTCTGAGAGGAGATGATGTAAAAAGCATCTGGGAAAATATGCCAGACTATGAGGGTTTTAAATGCTAAAGAAAGTTTTTACTCCTCTACAGGTGCTAGGGGAGACATCACATCTTCTTGAGCAAGGGAGTAACATGATCAGACCCATGCTATAGGAAGATTGATTTGTCAACTGAGTACAGGATGGATTGTAGCAGGGAACAAGATTGGAAACATTCTTTCCCTACCAAAATGTAATAACAGAGATGCTGAGATCATAGTGGCTACTGTGTCATCTGATTGGAGTTTGCCTTGCTCTGTTCTACCCCATTTTACAATCTTAAAAAGGAATTAATGGTTAATGGACTAGCCAAATAGAAAGTAGAAGAGAGGGAAACAGGAAAAATGAGGACAGAGATAACTAAGATCTTAAGATTTAAAGTTGGAAAGGGCCTTAGAGCTCATCAGGTAGTTTCAATGCACTCTTATTATGAGTAAGACCCAGAAAGTTTAAGTCAATAACTCAAAGTCAATCAGGCAGTGAGTGGTGAAGCCATGATTCCAGTCCATGAGGAATTCAAATACATGCTCCTTCTCTTAAAACTAAGGCACGGTAAAATTAAGTGACACATCCAGGGCCACAGTGACTGTCTAATAAATGCCAAAGCTATTGTTTTCAAAATGGAAAAGGATGACATTTTCTGCCTAGGGAATTCTTGTCCTTGATCTAATCCAGCTCCCTCATTTTTCATATGTGGAAACCGAGACCCAGGAAAACCAAGTATTAGCTCAAAATCATATATGTAGTATATGAACCAATGCAACATTACACTGTTCTCCCCTCCTGAATGCCCAGTCCCCTTATCATATTACCAATTATGTTCAGGCAAACCTCATCCTTGGATCACTCCTACCATTTGTTGTCTTTGCTTATACATACATGCTGCTGAATGGAGGTGGAGAAAATCATTCAATTGTTCTGACAGTGTCCCCCACAAATTTATGTTGCATGTATTCAACCAGCCCTCACTACTGCTTGGCAATCCAACTATTCCTTCCTAATCAACTCACTATTCCATTCTCCACAGTGGCTTTTAATGCACATACTAAGTTCTAAACTATGTTCTCTTACATTTATTCCTAGATTATAAGCTCTATATTGGCTTATTAGAACTTTTATCTTAATCACCTTTTTACCAATCATGCCTTTCACTTACTAGATTCTTTATTTGAATGAAAAGATCAACAGAGGGATATACGCATGGATGTATGGATTAATTAATAAATCTAAATTATTTCTTCTATAAATTATTGTACCTCTAGGTTATAAGACCTAGAGCAGAATAGATGCTATTGTATACCTTGGATACATTTCAGAATATAATATTAAAAAAAACAAATTGTCCCCGGCAAGAAAATGTTTACCTTCACTAGACATTATAAAAATGCCTTCCCTCTGCTTTAATCATATGGTCATCAGCTAAACATGCCACAAATACTGTCTAGTGTAAGGGACATGAGCTCTTCCAGCAATCTTATGTGATATTAAGAATACCTAAGGACTGGGCAAATTCCATTCTGTGCAGGACTATAGATGTGTTGCTGTTCCAGGACCATGTTGGGAGATACAAGATGCGAAATTTGGGGAAAAGATCACAAGCCCGGCACAGAAACATGATATGAAGAGATGGGGGCTTAATAAGCTGCAATGTTCTTTCCCTCTCAAAAGCAGAGCAGCTAATAACTTCCTGACCTTCCTTAATGGCAATTTTATCCTTCAAAAGAAGGAGAAACCACCAAAGGAGAATTCTCTTTTAGATCTGATTCTCACTGACAGAAAGATTGCTGATGTAGAAATAATGAGAAATTTTCAGAGAAGTAACCTCCCCTTCCAAGAGTTTCTAACAGAACAAGAGAGAAAAGCTAAGCATAGTATGAAATGTACCCTATATTTTAGGAGAGCATATTAAGTTCAGAGGAAGAACACACAAAATCAAAAATTCTTCATAAGTCAGCATATGAGGGCTGGGAAACTCTCAACAATGAAATTCTAAA
>JAQQSZ010006916.1:0-13459 GCA_028646595.1 Phalanger gymnotis
ATGAGACCTCAGTATTAGGGTAGCTGAAGGGAATATGCATATATATGCATATATATATGTATATATAGATAGATAGATAGATAGATATGTGTGTGTATATATATGTATATGTGTGTATGTATGTATATATGTATGCATGTATATATATAATATATATATATATATATATATATATATATATAGAGAGAGAGAGAGAGAGAGAGAGAGAGAGAGAGAGCGCACAGGGTGAGTTGAATATGAAGGGATGATATCGAAGAGAAATAAAATCAAATTAAGGGATGAGAGAGGAATATATTGAGAGAGAGAGAAAGGAAGAGAGAGAATGGGGTAAATTATCTCACATAAAAGTGGCAAGAAAAAGCAGTTCTGTAGGAAGAGAAGAGAAGGCAGATGAGGGGGAATGAGTGAATCTTGCTCTCATCAGATTTCACCTGAGGAGGAAATACCATACACACTCAATTGGGTATCTTACCCCACAGCAAAGAAGGAGGAAGAAGATAAAAAAGAGGGGATAATAGAAGGGAGGGCAGATGGGAGAGGAGGTAATCAAAAACAAACACTTTCAAAAAGAGACAGGGTCAAGGGAGAAAATAGTTTAGGGAGGAGCAAAATATAATTAGTCTTTCACAACATGAGTATTGTGGAAGGGTTATACATAATGATACACATGTGGCCTATGTTGAATTGCTTGACTTCTTAGGGAGGGTGGGTGGGAAGGGAAGTGGGGAGAGAATTTGGAACTCAAAGTCTTAAAAACACATGTTCAAAAACAAAAATAAGTTTTTGCATGCAACTAGAAAATAAGATACACAGGCAATGGGGAGTAGAAATTTATCTTGCCCTACAAGAAAGGAAGGGAAAAGGGGATGGGAGGGGAGTGGGGTGACAGAACAGAGGGCGGACTGGGGAACAGAGCAATCAGAATATATGCCATCTTGGAGTGGGGAGCAGGGTAGAAATGGGGAGAAAATCTGTAATTCAAACTCTTGCGAAAATCAATGCTGAAAACTAATTATATTAAATAAATTAAATAAAAAATAAGAAATGGTGGCAATGAAGTTGGGGTTTATCCACACTCACATTAAAAAGAGCTGGGCTTAGAGGCCAGGTCTCCTGACTTCAGCTCCCTTACTTCTCTGCCACATGGAGGTGAGATTCAATTTCAGCATGGGTTTATTTAAGTGTGTGCTCTTGCTGTATACAGAACTTTCCTCTGATATTAGCAATGCAACATTGCCCTGCTGTTCTTCATCTAGGTTTTGGGCAGCATCACAATGCAATGGAAAGAGAGTCTGATTTGGAGTGGTATCATACAGAGGTGAATCCCAGCTGAAGTATATAATGATAACAAGAACAGTGGTAGCATTTATTCAGTGCTTTAAAGTTTACAAAATGCTTGTATGCAATCTCATTTGATCCTCAACTACAATCTTGGGAGGTGGGTGTTATTATTATCTCCATTTTACAGATGAGGAAACTGAATCAGGCAGAGATTAAGTGAATTTTTCAGGCTCAAACAGTTAGGAAGGGTCTCAAGTAAAATTTGAACTCAGGTCTCTCTATGTGAGGAAGTTATTTAACCTCTCCTGGCCTCAAGTTCATCACCTGCAAAATAAGGATGCTAGATAAGAACTAGAGTCCCTTCAATGTCTAATTGTATGAGCTTCTGCATTCTTGGATACAAAGTAAGGAATAGTCTTGTCACTGTGAAATAGGACTTTGCAAAAGAAAAGTTAATATACCAGTTTGCTACCTATAATATGGTTGCAAATTCTCTGACTTTAAAAGGTAAGTTCAAGGCATATACTCTTTCAATTTTTTCTTACCTTTATAGCCCCAGGACCCAGCACAAGTGCTTAAGCAATCAGTATATTGAATAAATCTTTGTTATATTTATTTGAGTATAATTGGTGCAATCAGAGCCTATAATGGGGGTCTGATGTGGTTGTTTTTAAGTCATCATTAGAGACACCATCGGTTCCCACTTGACTGCTCTTTAAACAATTCCATCTTATTTGGCTAGAGACAGTGTGGGGTACCAAAATGAGGAAATGTCTATGTATCACTAGACTTAGCTTCTACTCCTAGCTCTCACACTAATTGTGTGATTTTGGGTAATTTGTTTAAATTTATTTCTTTGTTTCTAAAATAATGCCCCAAGCATGCATGCCAGAGCGTGCGCACACACACACACACACACACACACACACACACACACACATACACACTCCTAAAGAAATATATAAGGAGAAAAATATAAGGAGAAGAGATTTATGTGGAAGGTCTGTAACTGTGCTGATAGACAAGTGTCATAATAATAGAAGTAGCAAAGTTTTTGTCTTTCAGAAGCCAGATCTTGTATGAAGGACATAGAAAGAAAAAATATAGAATATGTTATTCTACACCATTAATGGGAGAATATATTTCATTATAAACTTGAAGGTAAAAAGGAGTAATTCATGAGACAAGAAATGATCTATTCTCTAAAAATTCAAATTAAATTTACTCAAGTTAAAAGGATGGTTGGGGAAGGGTTTCAGAGGCTGAATGATGAGTCTAAACTGCAGTTTTAGCTAGTATGGGAGAGGTGAGGGCAAATAGAAAAAAAATTCAAAAGTTATAAACAAACATTATAATTACCCCTTTTTTAATAGTAGATAATTTCTCCCATCCACATTTCAAACAGGATGTATCCTATAGGCAACTCAAATTCAACATATTCAAAGCAGAACTCATTCTTTCCCCAAAACGTACCCCTGTTGTGAACTTCACTATTTCTGTTGAAAGTTCCACTATCCATCCACTCATTCTAGTTAGAAACCTCTATCATTTCCTACTTTCATTGAGCCCTCATACTTAATTGCCTCAAAAATTTTGTCATTTCTAAGTTCATGATATTTCTTTTTCTCCACATATTTACTTAGTCATCACCTGAGCTCAGGCCCTTATCAACTCTCTCCTAGACTACTGAAATATCCTCCTAATTGGTCTTCCTGCCATAAGTCTCCATTCATTCATTCCAAATCTATCATCCACTCAACAAACAGGTCTGTAATGATCCCCACTCAATAAACAACAATACTCATTAAAAAAAAGACTTTCTATTACTTCCAGAATTAAGTATAAACTCTTCTGTTTGACATGCAGAACTCCTCATAATCTGGGCCTATCCTAGTTTTCCCAAATTTATTATACATTATTTCCCTCCATAATTTCTATGGTCTAGCCAAATACACTCTCTTGCTGTTGCTCATACATGATACTCTATTTTCTGCCTCTGTGCCTTTGAACTGGCTGCCTGTCCCATGCTTTTTAGATAAAAATAATATAAATTCGCATCATGAAAGGTAAACAATGAAATAACATAAAATATATCAGAGAAGAACAATAATGAAATGCAAAATCTATATATCAAATGGCAAAATATCCTAATTCATAAACAAAGAACTAAGTGAAATGTTAGGTAGATCATAGCTTGCCAGTTGCAAAAACATTGTTACTCTTTCAGAGCTAGAAAGATCAATAAAAGTAAAGGAAAACAGAACTAAACAGTAACATTAGAGTTAAATTGCAATGATTTTTTTTTTCTGCATTGGGTACTAAAGAATATATCCATGGATGGAGACATAGATAGATAGATAGATAGATAGATAGATAGATAGATAGATAGATAGATAGATAGATAGATAGATAGATGGAGACAGAGAGAAAGAGAGAGAAAGGGAGAGGGAGAGAGATAGAGGGGAAAGGGAGAGAGAGAGAGAGGGAGAGAACAAAGAGGAAAAGAGAGAGAGAGACACAGTGAGAGAGACAGAGACAGAGAGGGACAGAGTGACAGAGAGATTAGGAAATTTTTTGAAAGACTTTAAACTATCATAAATTATATCAAAATGCTACAAATGTGTCATAATAGAAGAAAAATAAAACAAATGAGGTTCTACCTCATACTCCTCCATATGGCACAGATCATAAAGGATTGAAATAGTTAATGTTATTAAGATTAAGGGAGATGGGCCCCCTAATACATGGAGCTGTAAATTATTCTTAGTAGCTCTAGAAAACAACTTGGATTTATATAAGTATATTTATATTCTCTAACCCAGTAATACAACTATTGACAATGTTCTCCAGGGAAATGAAAAACAGAAAGGCTATATTTGCATTTATGAGGAGCAGTGGTAAGGATGGGGATATGAATGTACGTGTATGAGTTTGTGTGTGATTAAGTGTGTGAGTGTGTGTGTGTGTGTGTGTGTGCGAGTACATGTGTTCATAATCATTGGTTTTTATTGTATGAAATGACTGGAATCATAGTGGACACTGTATATTAGAGAATGACAAAACAAATTATAGTACATGAATAATGACAAATTAATATTGCTTATTAGGAATTAATATCACTTATTGAAGATAAGGTATTGCATGAAGTAACGGAAGACTTGGCTGAACTGATGCAAGAGGGAAGGAAGAAATAAGAACATGGAGAACATCATAAGATATGAATGAATGAATGAATGAATAGAATAATGTAAATGAAAATAATATTAAGAGTTGTACAACACTGATTCATTGCAATAAGCAAACTTGCCTCCACAGAACAGATGATGAAAGACACCTTTCTCTTTTCCATTGACAGATGGTGGATGACAGAGGTAGAATTTTACATACACTGTTAGTTGCAATCACTGCGAAAATTGGATTTGTTTAATTGTCTTTTGCTTCAAGAGAAGGTTTGATGGGAAGAGAGCCATTATTAATATTTTACTGTGGCATAAAAACAAAAATCCTTTTTATGTCTTCTTTAAAAAAGAAAGGAATTATGTAATGCATTTTAGAAATATTTCTAAATGACTATAATTAACTCTGGAAAAGTAACTCATTCCTTAAAGAATTTATATAAGTCATTACTGTATCCCACTTTCATCAATCAAATAACAAATGAGCATTTATTAAGTGGCTACCATGTGTAAGCACTCAGGACACAAGGGCAAAAATGAAATATTACTTGCCCTTAAGTCATTTCATTCTATCAGGGGAGAAGGGCTCCTAAAGTCAGAAATCTCATTGGCTCTAGAATGAAGAGCTAGAATGAACCAGGGAAGTCATCTCTTCTGATCCCCTCCTTTTTAAAGATAAGAAAACCATCCAAATAACATTAAATGACTTTCCCACAGAAGTAGAAAACATCAAAACTGGAATTTGAACTCATTTCCTATGAATCTAGAATATTCTTTTCACTGTACCATATGAGTATATAACATATTAGGTCATATATGCACACAGACAAAATAAATGCCAAGTAAGCTTGGAGCTACATAAGGATTTAAGTCCTTAAATGCATTTATTTTCTTTTTAGGAGAAAATAGTGCCACAAGATTAAGTGATCACGGGATTTGGGAGCTAGAAGTGACCCAAGAGTGGAGCTAGAAGTGACCCAAGAGTTCATCCTATCCAACTTCCTTATTTAACAAAAAAACACAACAAAAGCCAGACAAGTAGACTAAAGATAAAAGAGCTTGCCTAAAGTCTCCCAAGTAGTAAGATATAAACAGAGTCCCATTGACTCCAAATCTATCACTCTTCCCACTATTCCAATCAAATTCATTAGAATCTAAATTCCTTGAGTGCTAGGACTGTAATTTTTTTTTTTTGTCTCTAGTACCTACCACAGTTTCTGACCCATAGTGGAGAATACTTAGTAAATGTTTGTTAATTTATTAATCATTATATTGAATACAAACCCCAGCGCATAATGACCACTTTGGACTTCTCCCCACAAGAAGTGTCCCAAACTTGGCATCCAATAGGATCTGCTTTCTAGTTGGATGATGTTAATTTTTTCATCCAGCAATAGTCTTGCCTTGACTCACCCTTTTAAAATTTTCCTCATGTCCCTTCAGTGGGAAACTTAGGTGTGGAATATTTCCATGTGAATCCAATTTGTCTTGCCCTGGGGCTGCATTGTACCTATTCCAGCTATGACACAGTTATAATACCTCTAAAAATAGCTCAATCAATCACACTTTTTTTTGGGTAAAATCTGTGAGATCAGACACCACAAAACCATAATTCACAAAAGAACCTAAAGAAGATATTTACTCAGTGATTCCAACAAGCCCCAGACAAAGGCCAGCTGAACAGCTGGGAAGGATTGGCAGTGGAGATTCATATCTGTCATTCACCTGTCAAGAGCAGGTCAATATCTGAAAGAGATGGAGCGTGTGAGTTACTCTGCTCACTTTCTCCATTCAAGCTCAGCTCCCTACCCCCAGTGTCAATTTCTGAGCAGAATTATTGGCACATTCCTTCATTCTTCTGAGGGAATTTCCTCAGAGAATTGATAATGCCTTTAGAGAAATGAGCTGGAATCTCTCAGAAGGACTGTTTACTTTACTTTCAAAGATGAGCAGCACATATGTACCGATTTCTATGTCATCAGGGATATTTTGTTTGTTCGTATTTCTTTTCAAATCTTTTGACACCTAAATTATAGCAGGGTGAGTGAAATGCAAAATATGCTACTTCTCCAGCACCTCACAACAAATGGCACTGATGTGTAAATGATATGCAAAGTACGTTGATTTTTTTTAAGTGTTGATGTGAAAAAGAGATTTGCTTTGGTTTTTTAAGTTTTTTGAGGCTGCTGCTCTAAGCTTTATGTATTTCATTTTTATATCATAAACATGATTTAATCTGGGCCTGATTTGACCATCATGGCAAAGAATTCAAGATGCATTGGGTCCATCTTCCATTGTATTTAAAGGAAGTTTCCTCTCACATGTGTCAGAAAAGCCTCATTAAAACACTATCTCCCCCAAACTATGATTCAATAGCATTATCACTGAGGACAAAATGAATACTATCTCAGACAACTGAAAGAGTCCATCATACTTGTACATCCCTTAATGGTGCACAAAGTACTTTCCTTTCTTTTTCGGGTAGGTAGGAGAAGTATTACTATCTTAATTTTAAGTATAAATAACTAGCATTTATATGGCATTTTAAGGTTTGCAAAGCATATTACACACCATCTCATTTGTTCTGCATAACAACCCTGGGAGGTAGGTGCTATTTTAATTCCCATTTGACAGATGGGGGAACTAAGTCAGAGAGAGATTAAGTGAGTTACCCAGAGTCACACACCGAGTGTTTGCATCTGAATTTAAACTCAGATCTTCCTGATTCCAAGTCCAGCCTTGTATCTCCCAGCTGCCTGAAGCCCCGAAAGATTAGCTCATCCATGATTATAGAGCTAGTAAATACTGGCAGTGGTATCTGAGTTCAGAACTTTTGAAACCGGATCAAACTTGCTAGCTCTTCCTCTAACCCATCTAACGTTGCCTGGGGTCGGCGTTCCCTAGAATGTACCTCAATACGTGTTAGTTGCTTCTCAAATGAATTGACTAATATCTGCAACAGGACAAATGCTGAGCTACTTAATGATGATGATGAGGAGGAGGAGGAGGAAGAGGAGGAGGAAGATGATGATTGATGATGAGGAGGAGGAGGGAGAGGATGAGGATGATGATAGCCAACATTCATATAATATCTTCTATGTATCAGGCACTATGCTAAGTGCTTAACAATTATTATTTCATTTGGTCCTCATAACAACCCCGGGAGGTACAGAAGTTTATCCTTATTTTTGCACTTTAAACAAACAGACTAATTTTTGGCTAGTTCAAGCTATCTCATAGGCTTTATTTTGGGGTAATAAAATAGATAAACATTGGCTAACCTTTGCTTCATGGTAGTAGAAGCTGTGTGTGCAGACATCCAAATGTGATTTCATTTTCAGCCTTTCCTGATCCTGCAAAATTCTAGTCCCCTCTGTTAGTTCCTCCCTCCCTTGAATTTGCCTACATTATATTTTTTAATGTGTAATACATATATATATATATATATGTATATATATACACATATGCATTTTTCCCTATTTTGTAGCTCTAAGGGCCAGCTCAGTGTCACTTATAGTAGGTGCCTAATGAGTGTTTACTGATCATTTATTGACTTTTATTGGGACTAGATTGAGGCAGAGCCTATATACTGAACAAACGAGCAACTCTACTGAAGCCTAAACAGATGCTTTTTTGACTGCATTTTGTCTTTGCAACCCTCAACACCAAGGTCAGAGCTCTATAGAGAGGAGACACTTGGTAATGCTTGTTGAATTGAAGTTTTAAATTATTTTCCCTAATGTTGACATCAGCCAACATACAGTTTTCACCATGGCAAATTTGTGAATAGTTATATAATAATAGATATCTACTATATTACTGATCTTCTTTTGTAGTTTTAGATATGACAAAGTCAAATTTGATTCCCCTCACCCACCAAATACAATAGCCATATATGGTAAAAGCTTGGGTTATTTTTGTGTGACTCGAAGCTGTGTTCTTTTTCAGTCCCCAGACAATAGTGTTCATGTATTTCTGTCTGTAGTTGGACTAAGGCAAAAATAGAGTCATAAATCATAGGATTTAGAGCTGAAAGTGACCTTAGATTGCATCTACTCCAGTCCCTTAGAGAAGTAGCATGGTTATAGAAAACAGGACATTGTTCTTAGAGTCAGGGATACCAGAGTTACCTGGGTAAATTTCTTTTTTTTTTTTTTTTGGAGGGGGAGGGCAGGGCAGTTGGAGTTAAGTGACTTGCCCAAGGTCACACAGCTAGTAAGTGTCAAGTGTCTGAGGTCAGATTTGAACTATGGTCCTCTTGACTCTAGGGCCAGTGCTCTACTCATTGCACCACCTAGCCGCCCCAGGGCAAATTTCTTAACCTCTGTGTGCCACAGTTTCCTCATCAATAAAAGGAGGGTGTTGTGTTGAATGGTCTCTGAAGTCCCTTTCTACTTTACAATGTATTTTTTCTTCAGTTTACAGATAAAGAAATTGAAGGCCCAAGAAATTTAAGTGACTTGCCCAGCTTCATGTGAGTTGTAAGAATCAAAGCCTGGATTCAAAAGCCCACAGAGCACGGAAAAGGCTCAAGGAGCAATTGTGTTCCTTTTAAAACCACCCAAGCACAAAGCACCCCCCAACTCTTCTGTTGGACTACAAAGATGTATTTGATATAGTCTGGGACTTCAGGGGATCCATGATTTCACTGAGGTGCCTATTAATATCCATTGCTATAGATTGTAATCCATTGGCTCCTTCTCATCCTGTCCAACTCATCCAAATTCTTCCATAAGCCTTCCATAGAGTATTCACCCAATGTGATGGAGGACGTCGTCTGGGACTTTTCCCATTTTATGTCTTCCAATGGAACCCACACTTATCAATGTGTTCTTCCTCTTTTGCCTTCAGACTGGTACGCTTCCTTTTCTAATCATACTTTTCCAGCAAATCCTTTCTTTCAGGTAGAGAAGAGATTTGGGGAAAATAAAATGCTACTCATTTTTGGAATGTATCTGCAGTGGGCAAGCATTTACTTACTTTGATCTCTTAAGTATGACAAGGTGACAACCTGTCATGGGATTATTTTTAATTGTATAATTAACTTTTTTTAAAATGTGAAAATAAAATCTTATATGGCTAACTAATCTAGATAGTTGTGGAATTTAAATATATGCTAGTAATTCTTTAAGGATCTTGCCTTTTTAAATTCAGTCTAACATAGCTGGAAATTTTAGACTTGAAAGTTTCTTCTGCATTTCGATGCCATTGTGAGAGAAGAGATCGTGACTTGCCAATGTTACCTCATGAGTGTAGTGAAAGATTTCAACTGGATAATGAAATGAGTCACAATTAAATGGTGCCAATGAACACAATTACTCATGACATTTGGGTCTTTGTTATTTTCATTCATAGCCCATCTCTTTTGTTTCCCTCCTCATTTCTCAAATCTCTTGGAAATATAGTGGTGAGTCAGGTTGATGCCATTGGAATTTTTCTACTCAGAGTGGGAGGGGAGGTTCCAAAATAGACCAAAAGTCTTTCTGAGAGAAGGAAGGAAATGAAGGAAAGGGGGGAAGGAAAGGAGGGAGGGAAGAAGGGAAGGAAGGGGAAGTGAAAGGAAGAGAAAGAGGAAGGCAAGGAGGAAGAAAGGGAGAGAAGGAAGAAAGAGAGGGAAGAAAGGAAGGAAGGAAGCAAGGAAGGAAGGAAGGAAGGAAATAGGGAAGGGAAATAAGGAAGGAATAGACAGAAAGAGGCAAGGAGGAAGAAAGGGAGAAAGGATGGAGGGAGGAAGGAAGAAGGTGAGGAATGAAGGAAGGGAGACAGGAAGGGAGGACAGGAAAAAGATAGGGAGAGAGGGCTGGAGGGAGAGAAAGGTAAAGAGAAAATACATTTACCGAGAAAGTGCACATAAGGTAAGGCTCCCTGCTTCTAGTGAGTTCAACTTAGTATTCTCCAGTCGACTAAGCTACAAAACAGATGGCTCAGGTCCATTTATCTCTGCCCAAGAGGCACCAGTGTTGGGTATTTTATAGCTGAATTTCATCAAGAATTGGGGGGGGGCATCTCCAGTCATCCTGACCTATACTTTGCCACTGGACCCAGATGGCTCCAGAGGAGAAAGTGAGGCTGGTGACTTTGCATACCCTGCCCCCCTCACTTAAATCCAATTCACTTGCAAGTCATGGCATCACCTTCCTGATGTCATGGTCCTCTTCGAGAATGAAGAACAAACAACAACAACATTAAAAAGACAATTTATATAAAACCTTTCAGTTGCAAATCAGTCTTGGACCAAGAATTTTCTAGTTCTAGTTCTAGAGAAGATGTCCTTACTAAGTACTTGCATGGAAAGGTGAGAGAGGGGATCAAATCCTTTAGATGGGAATATTAAATAGACTACTTCTTGAACCCATGGTTTCTTCTCTTGTCACTGTCTCTTCCTACCTCACAGGCCAAAAGTCAGGATATTAACTCAATACACAGGCAGTGACTTGATAAATATTTAAAAAGTAATCAGGGCTTTACTAAGCCCATTGGTCAGTATCCGGATGATAGTCCCATAAAGATGCCAAGGTTCATATAAATAAACAAGGACATTCTGTGATATGAAAGATATGAAAGTAACAAATATTGCAATGTCTCTGGGAACACTGTTTGAAAAAACACTTTCTAATAACAATAGTCTTTAATAGCATGTCCTTCTATCATTAGGACTGTCATGGGCATCTACTTAGAATCTGAAAGGGGGCTAGGACTGCATTGATTTGGTCAACCAACAGTATTCGTCTTAACAAATATGTGACAGGAGTGGGCTCAGTGGTGAGGATACAAAGAATAACAAAAACAGGGTCCCTGTCCTCAAGAGGCTTACTTTCTACTGTGGTGACAACAAAAATAACAAAGTATAAATGAGATAATTATATAGTAAATGGAAGATTATCTCAGAGGAAAGGCACTAGCAGAGGAAGAGAGGCAAGGAAGGAACTAGGAAAGGCATCCTGCAGAAGGTAGGATTTGAGCTGAGTTTATAAGAAAGCCAGGAGGTTGTGGTAAGGAAGGACAGTATTCCAGGGATAGAGATAAGAGTACTATGTGCAAAGAACAGCAAACAGTCCAGTGACTGCATATTATAGAGTTCACGTAGAGAAGTGAATTGTAAGAAGACTGGAAAGTTAGGAAGGATTTGGATTTTGCAGTGTTAAATGTCAAACAAAGGCTTTTATATTTGACCTTTAAGACAATAGGATGGTATAAGAGCTTGCTAAGTGAGGTAAATAATATGGTCAGGCCCAGGTTCTAGAGAAATCCCTTTGGAAGCTGAGTAGAGCATGGATAGGAGTAGAGAAAGGTTTGAGGCTAGAGGGGTGGGGAAGAATAGAAAATCATTGCAATAGTTAAAGAGTACCTGGCACCAGGGTGGCAGATGTGTGAGCAAAGAGAAGAAGGCATTTAGAAAGGAGGTGAAGGTAGAAACAGTAACACTTGACAAGAGGTTTTACATGTGGGACGGGTACAAGTAGGAAATCAATGTTGACACTGGGATTGTGAACCTAGGTGATTGAGAGGATGTGATATCCTCAAGAACAAAAGGAAAAAAAAATGAAAGAATGAAGGGTTGGGCAGAACAGGAAATGAGTTCCATTTTGGGTATATTGAGTTTGAGAGGTATATAGGATGTCCAATTTGAGATATCCAAAAGATAATTGGCAATGTAAGGCTAACTCAGAAGAGATAAAACAAGTAAAACTTGCTTTGAAAGAGTCACCATCTTGTAGCTATAAGCTAGGGAAAAAAAACCCAGAGGCCATTGCATACAACCTTCTCATTTTTAAAGTGAGATAACTTAGGCCCACGAAGGCCAAGCAACTTGCCCAAGGCTATGTAGATGGTCAATATTAGGGGTATAATTTGATCTCAGATGCTCTGACTTCAGGAGTAATGTTCTTTCTACCATCGCACACTGGCTCCCTCTGAAGAAAAGTGAGCAAATTTAGATAGATATTCCAAGGATCAGACTCAGGTTTCACACATGTAATGTGCACACTGTCTCTTATCTATATCCCCCAAGTTCAACAGAAAAAAATGGGTCCTGACTTAACCTGGGGTGGAGCCAAGATGGTGGCTGGAAATTCTAGCATGAGTTCCCCACCAAGTCCCTCCAAAAACCTATAAAAAAACAGCTCTGGACCAATTCTAGAACTGCAGAACCCACAAAATAGCAGACAGAAGCAGGGCTCCAGCCAAGGACAACCTGGATGGTCTCTGGGTGAGGTCTATCCCGCATGGATCTGGGAGCAGAGCGGAGCGGAGCAGAGCCCAGCAAGGGTGGCACGGACCAACCAGACCAGAAGCCAGGCAGAACAGGCCCTAGCGCCATGAATCAGTGAGCTGCAGCAGTTACCAGACTTCTCAACCCACAAACACCAAAGACAACAGAGAAGGTTAGTGGGAAAAGCTGTACAAGTGGAAAGAGTTCACAGTTCAGCCACCGGCCAGGGGGCAGCGGAGGTGGGGCAGCTACAGAACTACAGCTGCAGTTGCTTCCAGCCCCAGGCCCACGTGGTGGGAGGAATTAAGTGGCAGATCATAGAGGAGTGAAGAGCCTGCTGAAGATCTAAGTCCAGTCTGGGTTGGGGGTTCTTGGGGAAGGAGGAGTGCTGGTGTGGCAGAGCTGGCACATCCCCCCAAACTTGGGACATAGTTCTCTTAACTCTACAAGCAGTCATACCTTGCTGAAAAACTCAAGGGTCAAGTTAGTTGGCTGGGAATACGGCCAGGCAGTGAAAATGCACCCAGATTCAGTCTTTGGTGGCAAAGAAGACCAAAACATACAGACAGAAGTCAACAAAGTCAAAGAGCCTACAACAAAAGCCTCCAAGAAAAACATGAACTGGTCTCAGGCCACGGAAGAGCTCAAAAAGGATTTGGAAAAGCAAGTTAGAGAAGCAGAAGAAAAGTTGGGAGGAGAAATAAGAAGGATGTGAGAACACCATGAAAATGAAGAAAATAACACCTTAAAAAATAGAGTAATTCAAATGGCAAAAGAGCTCCAAAAAGCC
>JAQQSZ010006917.1:0-13458 GCA_028646595.1 Phalanger gymnotis
GAGCAAGGACTTGAGGCCAGTAAATATGATTTGGTTAAATAGTATCTTGTTTTTCTGTGGCCTCCTGGTTACTCTCGTGAGGCGGGCTTACTGGGCCTGGAAGCTTTCGGTCAAGATGTCGGAATGGGGAGGCTGGTTCATGGATCTGTCACTGTGGGGCCTAAATAAATGTTTTGATGTCTTCTACTTGGAGAATTTCTTATATCTAATGATTCCAAACCGTTCAGATATATGTATGATTCTCTTTGAGATCATAAATTCAGCCTTCCTACTACTTTGGTAGAAAGCGAGCAACTAACTCTGGGTCATGAAGTGGTGTTAAGGCCTGGAATTCCGATTATGACTTGGGTAATGAGTACCCCAGCTTCCCACAGAATTGGACACATGTAAGAGGTGAGCATAATCAAATGGAAGTGGTTTCTCTCACTCTTCAATGTAGTCTTCAGTCCCTTTGAAAGTCTCAAAGCCACCACACTTTCAGCAGCTCACAATCCCCATGATGGTAGAGCAGCTGGCAGATAGAAAGAAGGCATATTTTAGGGGCAACAACAATCCAATGATTCATGATACCTGAGGCATTGTCTCTGTTACAAGTGACTGAAATGTCCCCCAAGGAATAAGTGATCTCTTCTCCAAATATCTTCCAAGAATTTTCAATGATGCACTCTACTAATAGAGGGGCCTGTAAGAGAAAAAGCAAAAAGGAGATGACATTTTTCATAGTCTGTGTACCTTGTTTGACATAAGCATTCCCAGTCTGACAAAAATACAAAAGAATACAGAAAAAATTCACAAGTTTCTCAGCAGTAGCTTGCTATGGAGTAGAGACAAGAAGATTCAAGAATATTTTTATTTTTAATCCTTAGATTTCAAACTTTGAAATTGCAGACTTTCCCTAAGACCTCATTTTAATGCCTTAGTGTTTCTACCTACACAATTAAGATGATACTAATGGACCTGGAATGTGGAAGGCACAGACTCCCCTGGTATACACCTGCTCTGTAGAGTCTATACCTCTTCCCCTATACCTTAGGATCCAGTGACATTAGCTTCCTTACTATTTCTCCCACTTCCCAACTCCAAGTATTTTTTAAGAATATTTTATTTTTCCCCCAATTACAAGTTAAAACAATTTTGAACATTAATTTTCAAAACAAGTTTTGAGTTCCACATTCTAGCCCCCTCTACCTCCCTCCTGTCTCCACTCCCTGAGATAGTAAGCAATCTGATCTAGGTTATACATCCAATTTCCAATATTTTCTGTTACACTGTCATTAGAGCAATATGCCACAAACACCAACCTTAGAACAGCTCTCCTCACGAAGCTACCCTTCTCTTAAATGCCTGTGGTAGCTCGTCCATTCCTCTGCCAGGCTTTTAAATACCAAGATGCAGGAACGATGCAGTGGCAAGAACACAACTTCTAGAGAGAAAGCCCTTGGTTGGAATATTGCTTTAAATTAGTTACTTGCTACATGGATCCTGGTGCTGAAGAATACTTTTGCCTTCTTTGCACAACAAGGAGAGCAAATCAATCAATACTCAAAAGAAATTAATTCAGGCTATTCACTGGAAGGTCCAATACTGAAGCTTCAGTACTCTGGCCACATAATGAGAAGACAGGAATCATTGGGAAAGACTTGGAGACCGGCAAAGACTGAAGCCATAAGGAGAAGGGGACAGCAGAAGATGAGATGGATAGATAGTGTCAGGGAAACAATGAACATGAACTTGGACAGACTTTGATAGTGGAGGATAGAAGGGCATATTGTAATCCAGGGGGTCATGAACAGTTAGACCTGACCAAAGGACTGAACAACATTCAGTGTGATCCTGGGCAAGTCACTCCAAACCACCCGTCCCTCAGTTTCTTTGTTGTCAAATGGAGGTGCTGGACTAGATGGCCCCTCAGATCCCTTCCAGCTCTCAGTTTGCAGTCCTGTGGATGATCTAGGTCCTACTGACCACTTCCTATCATTCTTCATTACTCTATGACACGGTTGCAGTCTTGGTGAGCAACTTCATACTTCACATAGAGGTTGAAAGAGGTTAAAATTCTGACTTCTCCTCTAACTTGATGCTCCTGATTCTAAATACTTGCCTATCTTTCCATCTCCATTTCTCAAATGTTTCATTCTTTCTGCACTCACCACCAGAAAGCACCCCCCTAAACACACACATACACACACACACACAAGTAAATATCTTCCCAACCCTCCTGCTTTGCAGCTCTTTTTTTTTGTTGCCTTCTGTCCTTGGAATGTAAGCTACTTGAGGGCAGGGTCTATCTTTGTGCATGTACAAGTACACCTAGTATACAGCACAGTGCTTGGCACACAATAAATGCTTATTAACTTGGCTTACCTTGAAAACAGGTTTAAATGCCCTCCCCCTCCATGTAGGAAACCTGATTTAATTACATTCCATCACAATCAGTTTGACATCCCCTCAGCACTTAGAGACTCAGTATCACCAGTGTATTAATTCAATCTTCCTGCATATTGCTATGGAAAGAAGCTTCAATTCGTTTCATGTATGTTGGTACTATTTCTTTCTACCTTTCCATAGTGTCTAGTATAGTGTAGGGGACATAAGTGGGGGCTTCTGAAATGTTACCTAATATTATTTGATAAACATTGATTTTCTAGCCCATCTATTCAGGTGGGGGCCCCCCACCTTCTGATGGGACAGAAATAAGACCTGAATCTGTGCCTTCATTGATACAGGTGCTGAAGATACTCAACTAAGGTAAGAGAGTACTTTCTCTGTAACTTATGATCTTTTATGTTTTTGATTTATATCAATCTTTTTTCCTATTTATTTAATATTTTTAGTTTTCAGCATTAATTTCCACAAGATTTTGAATTACAAATTTTCTCCCCATTTCTACACTCCTCCCCACTCCAAGATGGCATATATTCTGACTGCCCCATTCCCCAGTCAGCCCTCCCTTCTTTCATCCCATTCCCCGCCCTGTCCCCTTTTCCCTTACTTTCTTGTAGGGCAAGATAGTTTTCTATGCCTCATTGCCTGTATATCTTATTTCCCAGTTGCATGCAAAAACAACCTTTTTTTTGAACATCTGCTTTTAAAACTTTGAGTTCCACGTTCTCTCCCCTCTTCCCTTCCTACCTACCCTCCCTAAGAAGGCTCACAATTCATAGGCCACACATGTATCATTGTCCAACAAGTTTACACATAATAGAAAGACAATAAATACATATATAAATATCAACATATAAATATCAATATCAATATGTGTCTATCTATATATATCTGTATCTATGTCTGTCTGTCTGTCTATCTATCTGTCTATCTATCTATCTATCTATCTATCTATCTATCTATCTATCTATCTATCTATCTATCTATCTATATTTAGTAAACAGACCAAATTCAAATTATTGTTCTCTCTTCCACACTGCAGTGGTTAGGGGTGTGGAGCCCCCATGATCTAGAAAATCTCCATAAAATATGTTGGCCCTCTCCTTATATCACAGAAGAAGGCTGAATTTTTTCTTCTTCTTTTGTGGGGTGTGTATATAGTACCGTTTTGTAAAATTTAGGTTAAGTACTTGGTCACAGGTTCTGTGACCTCTGCTGGCCTTTGTGTGACATCTGTGGCTTCCATAAAATGCCTCCCCCCAATTCCTATTTAATTTCTTATGCAGACCTTCAGTCTATGGAAGCTGTGATGGGGAAAGTTGTGATGTGAAAAGGATAACTGTACTTAAACTCAAGGTACTAGTCCAAGGTTATATAGGTAATAAGTAGCAGAGACATAATCTTGATATTTTTTCAACTTCAGAGAATGCCCTGGCCAGGCTTGGTGAATTTTTCAGGTACTTCTGGATTATACTTCTAGATACTTTCAAACCTGGAAGATTAATACTCTACATTCCCTGATTTATTATCTCCCAATCACAACTGAAGGGACCTATGTGAATGGCCCTGTATTGAACCATCCCCTGCAGCAGCTAAGCAGCCAGTCTTTTAGCAGATTAGTCTTACCAGGACTTACTTCATAAAAGTATAAATAAAAGTTGTGGAGGTTGGTTCACTTTTAAAAAATTTAATCTAACGTGATACTATTTTCTATCCTTAATCTTCAATGTACAAAGCTCTAGGAGTGAACAAATTATTACAGGTCAGAAATTCCTGACAAATTAAATGGCTATATCAGTCAAAGTCAGAAGTGTACCCCATGCCCTTTTGGTTATGCTTAGCATTCTATGCATCCCTGCTTCTAGACTCAAATTACTATACTGAGAGCAACATAAGCATGGTCAGTAGAAGCAGTGACTGAAGATCTTTTTGAAGTTCCCCACGAGCACTTTGTGGAAATTTCTGTAATACTACTATGGAAATTTGTTTGTTTCAATTGTCCCAAGTAGCTACTGAATTTGTTGAATCTGGTCATATCACAGAAAGAATTTCTTTACCGAATGGAAAAACTGTATATCCTTCTGCTAAACATTTTTAGGTATAAAATCAGCTCTAGGACGGGAGGCTTGGCCCTTCTGTGGAAGTGGTAATGGGTAATGTGGAAGTGGTAATGGGAGAATGGGACAAGTCTGAGTCACTACTAAGGGCCCTGATGACCACAGAAATGACAGAGGTCCCTCAATACCCCAAGATGAAGCAGGATCCAGATCAGTCTAACATATTATCAAGTGAGGAAGCCTTTCTAACATAGAAGGCACAACTAAGTTATTTTTGGCTTTGTAAGCAGCAGGGACTAAGAGGGGGAATTTTCTTGATATTTGCTCTCAACTTGGGAGCAAAAACAACCTGTTTTTGAGCTTCTACTTTTAAATCTTTGAGTTCCAAATTCTCTCTCCTCTTCCCTTCCCACCCACCCTCCCTAAGAAGGCAAGCAATTCAACATAGGCCAAACATGTATCACTATGTAAAACACTTCCACAATATTCATGTTGTGAAAGACTAACTATATTTCCTGCCATCCTATCCTGCCCCCCCTTTATTTAATTTTCTCCGTTGATACTGTCCCTTTTCAAAACTGTTATCTTTTCAGTACCTACTCCCCCTATTTGCCCTCCCTTCTATCATCCCCACTGTTTATCCCTTTCCCTTTACTTTCCCATGAGGTTAGATACCCAATTGAGTGTGTATGTTATTCTCTCTTCAAATCCGATTACAGCAAGATTCATTCATTCCCCCTCACCTGCCCCTTCTTCCTTTCCAACAAAACTGCTTTTTCTTGCCACTTTTATGTGAGATACTTTACCACATTCTATCTTTCCCTTTGTGCCTATCTCAATATATTCATCTTATATTCCCATCAACTACCTTAATACTGAGGTCTTATGAATTACACACATCATTTCCATGTAGGAATGTAAACAAATCAGTTCAATTTTAGTAAGTCCCTTATGTTTTCTCTTTCTTGTTTACCTTTTCATGCTTCTCTTGATTCCTGTGTGAAAGTCAAATTTTCTATTCAGCTCCATTCTTTTCAATGAGAAAGCTTGAAAGTCCTCTCTTTTACTGAAAATCCATATTTTGCCTCAGAGCATTATGCTCAGTTTTGCTTGGTAGGTGATTCTTGCTTTTAATCCTATTTCCATTGATCTTTGGAATATCACATTCCAAGCCCTTTAATCCCTTAATAAACAAGCTGCTAGATATTGTGTGTTTCCACAATACTCAAATTGTTTCTTTCTGGCTGCCTGCAGTATTTTCTCCTTGACCTGGGAACACTGGAATTTGGCAACAATATTCCTAGGAGTTTTCTTTTGGGGATCTTTTTCAACGGTGGATTCTTTCAATTTCTGTCTTACCCTTTGGATCTAAAATATACAGGCCAGTTTTCATTGATAATTTCTTGAAAGATGATGCCTAGCGTTTTTGTTTTTTCTTTGTGGCTTTCAGGTAGTCCAATAATTTTTAAATTATCTCTCTTGGACCTATTCTCCAGGTCAGTGGTTTTACCAATGACATATTTCACATTGTCTTCCACTTTTTTATTCCTTCGGTTCTGTTTTATAATATCTTGATTTCTTATAAAGTCACTAGCTTCCACTTGTCGAATCTAATTTTTAAGGTGGTATTTTCTTAAGTGGTCTTTTGGACCTCCTTTTCCATTTGGCTAATTCTGCCGCTTAAGGTACTTTTCTCCACATTGGCTTTTTGGAGCTCTTTTGCCATTCAAGTTAGTGTATTTTTAAGGTGTTATTTTCTTCAACATTTTATTTTTGGTCTCCTTTAGCAAGTCATTGACTTGTTTTTCATGTTTTTCTTGCATCATTCTCCTTTCTTTTCCCAATTTTTCCTCTACTTCTGTTACTTGCTTTTCCAAATCCTTTTTGAGCTCTTCCATGGCCTGAGACAAATTCATATTTTTCTTGGAGGCTTTTGATATAGGCTCTTTGACTTTGTTTACTTTTTCTGGCTGTATATTTTGATCATTGTCACCAAAAAATATTTTAGAGTCTGACTCTGAGTCTTCATCCTTTTTCACTGCCTAGCCATGTTCCCAGCCAACTACTTGACCATTGATGTTTTCATCCAGGCATGACTGCTTTTAGAGTAAAGAGTGCTTTGTCCCAAGCTATAGGGGTTGTGCTGGTGCTTTCAGAGCTACTTCTACTCCACCGTCACCACAAGCTCTGACACAGCCGTGCTCCTGCTCCCCCAAGAACTACCAACCAGGACTGCAAACCACATCCAAGCAGGGCAAAGGAAGCCCTGCAGTCCTGCTCTGGTCTGCCTTTTGATTCCCCCTACTGTGTGAGCCAGGGACTCTGGACACTGACACTGACAGCTGACACTGGAGCTCCACCACTGCACCACCTCCAACACCCCTAGGACTGGTGGCCAGACCACTCTCTGACCTGATCTAGCAGTTTACCCACTAAACTGTTTCGTTGTCTTTGGTTTTTGTGTCTTGAGTGTGATAACTACCACACCTCAATGATTCATAGCCCTAAGGCCTGCTCCGGTCCACTCCTGGTCTGGTCTGTCCTGGAACAGGCCACAGTGGGCTCCCCTCCACTTCCAGCACCATACAATAGACCCCTCACCCAGACCTTCCGTGCCATCCTGGGTTGGAGATCTGCTTCCCTCTGCTATTTCGTGGGTTCTGCAGCTCTAGAATTTGTTCAGAGCCATTTTTACAGGTGTTTGGAGCGATTTGGGGGAAGGCTTAAGCAAGTACCTGCTTTCCAGCCACCATCTTGGCTCTGCCCCCCAAGCTGCTATATCTTATAAAAGATATGCCATCTCCTTGTCTCTAGGCTTTTAAAAAGTCTTTCTCCAATGCCAGGAATATAATCCCAGCTTATGTGAGCCTTTCAGAATCCCCAGTGTCCTTTGAAGGCTCAGTTGAAGTGTATACAAATCCTATTTTGATTGTTGTGGTTGCTATGCCCCACCATATACAACCAAAATACTTTGCAGGTAGTTTCTATATGCTTCATATTTACTCAGATATAAATAGATAGATGTAACAACAATGTGGCTTGCCACTACCAGGGCTGTGTAAGACCAAGAACAAGAGCAGACAGAAAGGCTGCCAACACAGGCTCTTTGATCTGCTTTTCTAAGGAATGCAACTTTAAGGGGTCAACAATCTCAGTTTAATTAAATGTACATATATCATTCACTTAGCTCAGGGGGAAAAGATCAGCCCCCTGAACTTCAGGGCAAAAATAAACAGAAATTACAAAAATCAACGGATGGACCTTGTATGATCAAATCACAATTCATAGTTACCAGAGAAGCACCAACATATGTCTAGATTATCAAAGCCAGAGTGGGGCGGGGGGAGGTTCTATTTCAACATCTTGCCAGAGACTTGTCACTCTTTCAATAAGCATACCTCCAAAAGTGAATAGCTAACCTTCCAAGACATATATTCTTCTCAGGACCCTGGAGGCTCAAGGCTCACCATGCAGGGTGTGGGAAACCAGGCTGTGGGGAAGCACCACATCATATACAAATCAATGACTCTCCACTGTACCAATGCTGAGAAGCATTCCAAGAGAAAAGATTCCACTTTACCTGCCCCATTCAAACAAAGGCCAGACTCGTTAAAGTCACTTGGTTGCCTTAGAATCCCAAAAGGGAAGAACAGCAACAAATCCTGCCCTGATTACCATTACAGTAGGTGGTTCTTGATTGTTGCTTTTTTCTTTTGCACAATGGAATGCAAGCTCTTTTAGAGTAGCGACTGTTTTGTCCTTTTGTTTCCCCAGTGCAAGTTCAATGCCTGGTGCTTAATAGGTGCTTAATAAATGAATGCCAATAAATGACCAACTGAGTTAATGACATTTGGACTCCTTGTCAGTGCATATTGACCACTGACAGGTGGGAATGGATTCTTAGACTAACCCATGAAACAATGAAAAAGTATAAATGGCTTTTAGCCCTCCTGGATGGCACCCCTCCTCCAAATAAAAGAAGATGGTGTTAAGAACCAATCATAGTTTTAGTCATTTTATAAACGTTAACTTAACTGTGGGTAATTGAATGCCCAATGATTGATAAAGTGCCATGCTATTGCAAGAAATCCATAACATCCATAATGATGTTATTGAAATAAGCAGGAAGACAAAACAAAGTGGTAGTTAAACTGAAAGATTGCTTAGAAAGATCGATCACAGTTGGTTTCACTATGTGCCCAAAGGCAACAAAAACCTTTTTTCCATATGATATTTGGGAATCTCATATTGCCATTTTGATGATAAGTATCTATAAAAAGACCAACAAAAAATAATTGCAGCCTCTGTGCCAATTATCTGTTGAAAAGAAGAAAGTATAGACAATCTGTGAGAAACAAAGAGTTTCTTAATCAAGTCCAAACTTATTTTGATGCTTAGTGACTTCAAAGATGAGAATAACAGATGATTCCAGAAAGTATGTTGGAAAACACAGTCCATATCTGAGAAATGAAAGAAGACAAAGGCTTTTCAAATGATTACTTAGAACCCAGCCCAGGTCTGCACATCTCTCCTGAATATTTTTTCCTCAAGACTTAGAAGGTAAGTACCATAAACAAAACAAAACTACATACAATGACATTGTATGTAGAAATGACATTGATTATTCAAAGACAGAAAATGATTGGTTTTTGGAAATGATATCAGAATCACCTGAGTGCAGTCTGTATATAGACTAGTTTTTTTTTAATGATAACAATAAACATCTGGTCATAAGTGACATAAATGGTTACATAGGTAGCAAAGTGGTCCGAGCCACAAATAGAGAGCCAATAAGAACATTGAGTAATATTGACTACATACCTTTTTATGGATCTAGTTGCAGAGAAGAGAAGGGAGAATCAGATGGTTGATCAAGGAGCTAAAGAAGTAAGAACACATGTATAGGTGTTACACCAAAAGATTCAATGAAAGAAAAAAAAAAGAGTGAAGGTGAATTGATACCCAAAAGGAAAGAGTAAATGGAATCCCTTTCTGTGTACAGCTAAAATGAGGTGGTCGGGGCAGAGCCAAGATGGCGGCTAGAAAGCAGGGACTTGTGTGAGCTCCACCCCATCCCGGTCCCTCCAAACACCTATAAAAAATGGCTCTGAACACATTCTAGAGCTGCAGAACCCATGAAATAACAGAGGAAAGCAGGGTTCCAGTCCAGCAAACCCTGGATGGCCACAGGGTAAGGTCTATTGCATGCAGCTGGAGGAGAGCAGAGCCCAGCATGGCCAGGACAGGACCAACCAGACCAGGAGCCAGGTGGAACAGGCCACAGGGACCTGAACCATTGAGCTATGGCAGTTATCAGACTTCTCAACCCACAACCATCAAAGACAACAGAGAAGGTTAGTGGGAAGAATTGCTAGAATGGAATGAAAGGAGTGCATGGTTAGCCCCAGCTCCAGGGAGTGGAAGTGGTGCAGCCCTGGTGCTGCTTCCAGCTACATTTACTTTGGGCCCCAGGCACACCAGGTTGGAGGAATTAAGCAGAGGATCAGGGCAGTTCTTGGGGGGGGAGGAGCGCTGGTGTGGCAGAGCTTGCTATGTAGAAGTAGCTCTGAAAATAGCAGCAGAATGCCCCTAAAACTAGGGACAAAGTACTCTCTACTATATAAGCAGTCATTTGGCTGGGAACCTAGCAAGGCAGTGAAAAAGGACCCAGATTCAGACTCAGACTTTGGAATATTTTTTTTTTGGTGGCAAAGAAGAGCAAAGCCTACAGCCAGAAGAAGTCAACAAAGTCAAAGAGCCTATATCAAAAGCCTCCAAGAAAATTATGAATTGGTCTCAGGCCGTGGAAGAGCTCAAAAACGATTTGGAAAAGCAAGTAACAGAAGTAAAGGAAAAACTGGGAAGAGAAATGAGTGATGCAAGAAAACCATGAAAAACAAGTCAATGACTTGCTAAAGTAGACCCAAAAAATACTCAAGAAAATAAGACCCTAAAAAATAGACTAACTCAAACGGCAAAAGACCTCCAAAAAGCCAATGAGGAGAAGAATGCCTTGAAAGGCAGAATTAGCCAAATGGAAAAGGAGGCCCAAAAGACCACTGAAGAAAGTACTACCTTAAAAATTATACTGGAGCAAGTGGAAGCTAGTGACTTGATGAGAAATCAAGATATTATAAAACAGAACTAAAAGAAAGAAAAAAATGGAAGACAATGTGAAATATCTCGTTGGTAAAACCACTGACCTGGAGAATAAATCCAGGAGAGATAATTTAAAAATTAATTGACTACCTGAAAGCCATGATCAAAAAAAGAGCCTAGATATCATCTTTCAAGAAATTACCAAGGAGGACTGCCTTGATATTCTAGAGCCAGAGGGTAAAATAGAAATTGAAAGAATCCACTGATCACGTCCTGAAAAAGATCCCCAAAAGAAAACTCCTAGGAATATTGTCGCCAAATTCCAGAGCTCCCAGATCAAGGAGAAAATACTGAAAGCAGCCAGAAAGAAACAATTTGAGTATAGTGGAAACACAATCGGAATAACACAAGATCTAGCAGCTTCAACATTATGGGATCGAAGGGCTTGGAATAAGATATTCCGGAGGTCAATGGAGCTAGGATTAAAACCAAGAATCACCTACCCAGCAAAACTGAGTATCATGCTCTAAGGCAAAACATGGATTTTCAATAAAATAGAGGACTTTCAAGCTTTCTCAGTGAAAAGAGCAGAGATGAATAGAAAATTTGACTTTCAAACACAGGAATCAAGAGAAGCATGAAAAGGTAAACAAGAAAGAGAAATCATAAGGGACTTACTAAAGTTGAACTGATTTGTTTACATTCCTACATGGAAAGATGATGTGTGTAATTCATGAGACATCAATATTAGGGTAGCTGAAAGGAATATACGTACATATACATATGTGTTTGTAGACAGAAGGCACAGGGTGAGTTGAATATGAAGGGATGACATCTAAAAATATATTCAAATTAAGGGATGAGAGAGGAATATACTGAAAGAGGGAGAAAGGAGAGATAGAATGGTCTAAATTATCTCATGAAAAAGTGGCAAGAAAAAGCAGTTCCTTGGAAGGGAAGAGGGGGCAGGTGAGGGGAAATGAGTGAATCTTGCTCTCATGGGATTTGACTTGAGGAGAGAATATCATACACTCTCAATTGGGTATCTTACCCCACATGAAAGTAGGGAGATGGGGATAAAAAAGGGGGATAATAGAAGGGAGGGCAGAAAGGGGGAAGAAGTAATCAAAAGCAAGCACTATGGAAAAGGGACAGGGTCAAGGGAGAAAACTGAATAAAGGGGGACGATATAGAAAGGGGAAAATACAGTCTTTCACAACATGACTATTTATGGGAGTGCTGAATTGCTTGCCTTCTTCAGAGAGTAGGGGGTGGAGTGAGGAGGGGAGAGAATTTGGAACTCCAAGTTTTAAAAGCAGATGCTCAAAAAAGAGGTTTTTCCATGCAACGGGAAAATAAGATATACAGTCAATGGGGCATAGAAATCTATCTTGCCCTACAAGAAAGGGGAAAATGGATGGAGGGGAGGGGAAGGGAGGTGATAGAAGGGAAGGCTAACTGGGAAATAGGGCAATCAGAATATATGTCATCTTGGAGTGGGGGAAGGGTAGAAATGGGGAGAAAATTTGTAGCTCAAAATCATGTAGAAATCAATGCTGAAAACTAAAAAAAAAATATCAAATGAAAAAAATGATCAAAAAATTAAAAAAAAACCAAGGTGGTCAGCTAAGGGTGAAAAAAGGAGACTTTCACATGGAATACTTTCCTCAAAAATGCAAAACAATTTGTTTTTAAAATGAACATTTTAATTAAAGGTGTGACAGGGAAGACATGCTTATTAACTAACATTTGTTTCTTTATCATCTCTGTATCACCCAGATGCTTACAAGATATTGACCCCCCAAAGCCTAATCTTTTCATCTTTATTGAGTGATTTTATTCATTCAATATATACATTTTTGTGGATATTTTAGCAGTGTCTTTAAAAACTCTCAACATTTGCTGGACTTAATGTTGATTGCATTACATTCATCGAGTCAGTGTTGGGAGGTCCTTAGGGATGAGCATATTTTATAAAGGGGAAGAAAGATGCCATAGATACACAATATCTCTTAACGCTATAACCCTAGTGTAAGAAACCCTTTATACAAATATAAACTAAAAAACTAAATTAGGAGACAATTGTTTCTGCTATATGAGATTGCTTTGCAAAAGATTTCTCTACAACACTTTAAAAACAGGGTGTGTTCATATGGGTATGGTTTTTTGTGTTTATATTAGGCGTTCAAGAAATTATGGGGGAAAAAAACAGAAGAATCACAGAAACACTATATTTTAAGTGTTAAGATGCCAATACCGTGGGAAAATAAATCAGAAGAGATAAAGCCTCTTTTTAAGTACTGCTTGGTGAGAAATACTATTTAATTTAAACAATCCTTATATGAATGCCTCTTGTCAATGTTACATAAATTGTGTAAAACTAGGTATGAATATAACTGAGAGGTGTGTTGTTAATGGAAATGGTCTCCTTAGCACTTAGTTCAACAAGTGCCCTTGAAGAGTTTGGCTTTTGTCTGCTTTGAGTAATTCAGCTATTTCATTGAATCTAGCTAAGTGCTAAGCCCCAGGCCCAAACCCCTGTTAGGTGTAACATTAATATTATTATGTAATAGTAATTAAGGTGGGACATTTTGCTTTTCTTCTCTTAAGTGCCTTTAATGATTCTGGGGCAGATAAAGTGAGATCTTTTTGTCTTGGAGCATTTCTCAGCACTGAGACAAGCAGGAGTCATTGATTTGTATATGATGTGATCCTGGGGATGAAGAACTTTCCCAGATCCAGCCTGGGTGAGGTCAAAGCCTTCAGGGCTCCAAAAACTGGATATAACTGAGGAGAGCTTGGCATTTGATTTTTGGGGCACACTCATGGAAGGAGTGTTGAGACTCTGGGCAAGCTGAAAACTGGCCCCCAGCTTTGAAACCCAGATGTTGGTACTGGTAACTATGAATTGTATTGG